>JASANA010006784.1:0-23525 GCA_030248095.1 Ptycholaimellus sp. GST1_10
TATGTATGGAATGATTGGCTGACACCTGGAGCCCCCCCCCCCCCGAAAGGTTTCACCCCCCCAAACGGGTTTCACCCCCCCCCCCCCCCGATGAGTTTCACCCCACCCCCAAGAGTTTCACCCCCCCCCCCAAAGGGTATATTTTGAAAAAATTTTTATTAGCTCAAAAATGCTTCTCTTTACATATCTCGAAATTTAAACTCAAGGAATTTTTTTTAAACAACTAAATACCTACTTTTTTTTACTGAGTCTATACCTAGTTAGTTTATACCAAGTTAGTCATGCTACTAGTTAGTCTATACCGCAATATAGGGCGTAGCCACCTGACTTTTTTAAAGGCTCGCGAGGGACATAGTTAGTCCTTACCGATTGAACACTTTTAAACATCAATGAACTAAGTATAGACTAACTATTAGGTACCGCCACAGTCATGACCTCGTCGAGGACGAGCATGCGTCTAAGCTTTTGAGTTGGAATCTTGAAAGGTACTCCTGGTAGGGGACAAGCCCCTACTCCTGGTAGGCATGCGCCCGCCATCCGGTATAGACTAACTATGTTTCAAAAAAAGTAGGTATTTAATCATCTACATGAAAATTCCGTGAGTTTAAATTTCGAGATATGTACAGAAGAGTATTTTAAGCTATTAAAAATTTTTTCAATATAGTCCCCTTTGGGGGGGGGGGTGAAACTCTTCGGGGGGGGGGGGGGGTGAAACTTTGGGGGGGGGGGGGGTGAAACCTTCGGGGGGGGGGGGGGGGCTCCAGGTGTCAGCCGAATTATTTTGACAGGTAAAAGAGCAGGTTCGAGTCTGCTGCGACTGTCTCATCAGCTCCAACTCCGACCTTTTCTATGGCTTCGTTGGACGACGGAGGCGGCGACACTAATCTTCTACACTACTTCCTACCATTCATTTTAGGCCAGTACAAGCATAGTGCCAGAGCTACGTGATATGTTTAGGAAGTCTTTCTAGAGTAGTTGTTGCTGGAACTCTTTTACTGGTATTGTTGACTTGCAAAAGTTTTCTGTGGAAGTTATCTATGTTTCTTGAGAAAACAGGATTAAACATTTCTACGAGTGTAAAAGCTGCATAACCTCGATTGGCACCCTAGCAGCAAAAACATCACAGGACTATTTGAAAGCTTTGCCTGCAGAATGGGCCAGAAAGGAAGATTGTGAAGGGTTTGGAAGTGCCAACGTGGCATAGCCTGGCTAGCTCAATCGGTAGAGCGTGAGACTCTTAATCTCAAGGTTGCGGGTTCGAGCCCCGCGTTGGGCTGATCTTTTTGCCGCCTCTTTATTGGCTCCATGTTTTTTTAATGGTGAAAATTTATTAGGCTAACTTCAGAAAACCTGTTTCTTTAAAAAGTTCTCAATGATTGTGAATGATCTCAATCTAATCTTATCATTTATGCCCATATAGTTTTGTGTTGCTGTTTGGTAGAATTAATATTTTGGCTCATATACTTAGTTGTTGTTTGAAAATTATTACATTTAATTGAGCATGCCATGGCAAAGTGCTAAAGTGAAATTTACACAACCCAATAATGACGCCCAAACTTGAATGCCAATTGAATGCAGCTAATAAAAAGCATTCCCCACTTTGACTTCGTCCACATGCTATTTCAACCCACACCCTGCCGCGATTGGCCTGTATACGAAGCAATCCATTTTCTGCATGGATAACACATTAGAGCAGAGTTTATTTTCTGTTTCCCGCGTTCATTTACAAAGCTAAATTAAGCTTAAATTTAATGCTAAGTTATGCTTCTTGCATAATTCTTCTTATTATGCTTCTTGCACTAAATCTTCTACTTAGGCATGTCCATGTGAATAAATTCAAACTCAGACCCTCCAATTCTCCTCAATAGAACCCAATAGGGCTGGGGGCTGGGTCATTGCAGCCTCTGCCAATGAAGGGGGCGATAGGAGGCGCCCGGCACGCTCACAGCTGGCACACTGGCCAAATGAAGCCTGCGTCAACATTCATCTGAGACCCTTCCACCACCGCCTACGCTCCTATTGTCTTTGGCCTTGATTTGGGCTCGGCGTATTTGGCGTTTTTGAGGCTGTATTGAGGCGTTCCGCGTGTGCGAGTGTGGCCGGGGTGATTGAAATTGTTTTGGCTTCTTCGTCAGTGCATACAGAGACTTAGACAGGCGGGCATTCCAAGGATCACGCCTGCTCAAGGGACTCTGTCGAAATTGGACTGGTCTTTAAGCCTCAGAACTGCCTTACTGCCTCTTTATCTTTATTTCATCTTCAATATGAACTTTTCCCGCCATTACATTGAATGCGATGCTTGAGGTTGAGGATAAGTGTGAGGAGTGAGTGAAGGTGTGGTGTGAAAGGAGGATGGATAACCCAGCCTTTGCCAAGGAGGCAGTGCCACTGAAGGAGGTGAAGCTGACGCCGCCGCCACCGCCCGGCATCCCCCTCCCGCCCATCCCCACGGTGCTGCCCTTCGCACCACCCATGGCCGGTCTCCTGCCTGCCCAGCACTGGCACCCGGACCAGGGCCGCTACAAGACCTGCTGCAACTACCTTCACATCAAGGTCCTGCCCCTCCTGCAGAGACTAATAAAGTACCAATTATCCAAATTAATTTCCCATTTTTTTGAGTTTTTAGAGACTAATTTCAAAAAAATTTCGACTACGTTAAAAAATTGCAAATTTTGAACAAAATTGAGATCTTTTTTATTATTTTTTGCCCTTTTGTTGCATTTTAGATTGAAAATTTTTGGGTGCTTCGCGCATATCTTCGAAGGAAATATTAGACAAAATTTTCGCCCAAATTTTCCCCCGAACCAAAATCCTACATCTGCCACTGTGCTTATGAAATTTCAAAAATTTCAAGAACGGTAAACTCACAAGGTCAAGTAAAATAAAACTATGCTTTTAAATTATTCCATTTGACTTTTTAAGAGTGTTACTAGTCCATAAAAATGAAAAACTCAAAATTGCAGTATTTGTGTATTTTCTGTTAAATATTGGTCCCCAAAAATACTTGAGTTGTATTCCAAAAAACATTCCCGTTGGTAATTCATAGCAATGTATGATGGAAATTACGAAGAGCTGAAAGAAAATTTGAAGTTAAACTAATAGAAATTTTTTTTCAATAAATTCGACACGGGAGTTTTCTATTTTTTGAGGTAGCCGCCCTAGTGGTGGGCGCAGTGGAGGTGGTCTGGCTGGTGGCCAACCTTGCCGCCTCGCTCTTCAAGGCATCCCAGATTCCGCGTTCAACACATCCTTTCGACATCTTGCTGAACTCTTTTAAAAACTCTTCAATTGCAGCGCCCCTGAAATCCCTACAGAGCGGCCTGTACGGGGCCAGCCTGGTCTGCTTCCTCATCGGCCTCCTCGTTTTGGGCGCCCTTTTCTTCGGTCTCGCTAAGGAACGCGCCGTTTTTCTTCTACCCCATCTCATCTTCCAGGTTCACAATCAACCCCAATCCACACTTCCTCCAACCTGGAGGAATATTAGGAACGACCTGAGCAGTGGCGGATATAGAATTTTGGTTCGGGGGGGGAATTTTTGGACAAAATTTATATTAGACCAAATTAGACTCTGCGCGCGAAGCGCGCGGAAAATTTTTTTGACAAGATGTATCTAAAAGGTTGAAATTTTTCCCCTTCCTGAAAGTTTCGGGGGGGGAATTCCCCCCCCGAAAGCCGTTCGGGGGGGGGGTAATCGTCCCCCTTTCCCCCCCCCCCCCTATATCCGCCACTGGACCTGAGCTGCCCTCCCCGATCGTGGTCAGTCTGAGATGTTATTGTAGGGCATTGGTCTGGTGGTGCTGACAATGACAACGGCGGGTGTGGTGGTGCTGGCGATAGTGGGTAGCAAACTGTGGTTTGTCATCGTGGCGCTGCTGAACGCCAACCATTTCGCCATGGAACTCGCCGTTCACGGCAACAGCGATGAGGAG
This sequence comes from Ptycholaimellus sp. GST1_10, assembly GCA_030248095.1. Taxonomy (NCBI): domain Eukaryota; kingdom Metazoa; phylum Nematoda; class Chromadorea; order Chromadorida; family Chromadoridae; genus Ptycholaimellus; species Ptycholaimellus sp. GST1_10. The sequence continues at coordinate 3,930 of JASANA010006784.1, forward strand.
CTCCAGCAATCCCTTGAACAGATCCGCGTAGGCTCTCTTTTTCATTCACTCATCTTAGTCCTAGAAAACTTGGGAGACTTTAGGCTTTGTTAAAAACCAGGAATGCGAGAAGAAGCTTTTATGTCATGAACATGAACATATGTCATATGCACATATGTCATGATCAAAGAAGGCAAATCCTCTCTCTAGCTAAATGGCATATTATTATAAAGTGGGTTATACTAACCCAAAAGTATCTCTTATCTATATTTTACCTGCGATTGAAGTAGGGGAAATTTTTTATCCAGCTTAATTTGAATTCTACTTGCGACTGAAGTGGATGAAATTGTTTCTTAGCAAAAAAATAAGATTTATTCCTTTGTTTTTAAACTTTATGCACTGTAAAAATTATTGTCAGTCCATTGTAAAACTGGATTAATTAATGATAGAAGAGCACCTTACTTTAATGGCAATTGATTTGGTCAAATTGGCGCCCAAATTTTGCAGAATTTGCCCATTAGTTGAAATATATTTTTTTTAAATTTGAAGGTCCAAAATTTTGTCTATTTCTTGAAAACTATCATATGTACGTAGAATTAGACCAAGGTATAGAACAAGGTACCAATTAATTGCAATGGAGATAGGTAGCAATGGAGATAGGTTGCAAAAATTTTTGCTATGTATGCTTTTTTGAAATGCATTTTACTTCTTTGGGATTCTGCATTTTACTTTTTTGGGAGCTTAGATTTTCAATACACTTATTAGTAATTTGGCCAGGTGCTCTCTTATCATTAATTAATCCAGTTTTACAATGGACTGACAATAATTTTTACAGTGCATAAAGTTTAAAAACAAAGGAATAAATCTTATTTTTTTGCTAAGAAACAATTTCATCCACTTCAGTCGCAAGTAGAATTCAAATTAAGCTGGATAAAAAATTTCCCCTACTTCAATCGCAGGTAAAATATAGATAAGAGATACTTTTGGGTTAGTATAACCCACTTTATAATAATTTCATCCACTTCATACAGGGGCACGGCCCCTTTGCATGGACCACGGCCTGGTGGAAGACCACGCAGACTAGGTAGAAGCAAACGGATGCCAGAATCATAAGCTACGTCCAAAATTACCTATATGATGTCATTTTTAGGCACAAAAACCCTTTTGAATGCCTCAAGACGAAGTTGGTGATGACCAGCTTGTTCACCACAGCCTAGTGGAAGCCCATGAAGACCAGATAGAAGTAAACGGGCGCCACAATCGTATTCTACGTGCAAAGTTACCTATATGATTCTGTTCTTTAGACCAAAAACCCTTTACAATGCCTCAAGATGAAGTTGATGATGACCTGCTTGTTCACCACGGCCTGGTGGAAGTCCACGCAGACTAGGTAGAAGCAAACGGGTGCCAGAATCATAAGCTACGTCCAAAATTACCTATATGATACCATTTGTAGGCACAAAAACCCTTTAGAATGCCTCAAGACGAAGTTGGTGATGACCAGCTTGTTCACCACGGCCTGGTGCAAGACCAAGGAGACCAGGTAGAAGCAAACGGGTGCCGAAATCGTAATCTACATCCAAAAATACCTATATGATGCTATTTGTAGGACCAAAAACCCTTTAAAATGCTTCGAGATGAAGTTGATGATGCCCTGCTTGTTCACCATGGCCTGGTGCAAGCCCAAGGAGACCAGGTAGAAGCAAACGGGTGCCGAAATCGTAATCTACGTCCAAAAATACCTATATGATGCTATTTGTAGGACCAAAAACCCTTTAAAATGCCTCGAGATGAAGTTGATGATGCCCTGCTTGTTCACCACGGCCTGGTGCAAGCCCAAGGAGACCAGGTAGAAGCAAACGGGTGCCGAAATCGTAATCTACGTCCAAAAATACCTATATGATGCTATTGGTAGGACCAAAAACCCTTTAAAATGCCTTGAGATGAAGTTGATGATGCCCTGCTTGTTCACCACGGCCTGGTGCAAGACCAAGGAGACCAGGTAGAAGCAAACGGGTGCCGAAATCGTAATCTACATCCAAAAATACCTATATGATGCTATTTGTAGGACCAAAAACCCTTTAAAATGCTTCGAGATGAAGTTGATGATGCCCTGCTTGTTCACCATGGCCTGGTGCAAGCCCAAGGAGACAAGGTAGAAGCAAACGGGTGCCGAAATCGTAATCTACGTCCAAAAATACCTATATGGCGCTGTTATTTTGGCGAAAAACCCTGTAAAAAGCATAAATATAGATCTGGAATTGAAAAACAAGCAAAAAAACCCCAAAAAACTGAATTTTTACCCAAAAAGTTGATGTTTCGACCTAAAAAACGCGGAAAATGCAGAAACTAGGGGTGCCATGACACTCAGCGGCATCGATTTACCCTAGAACCGTTGAGATCCACGCCCCAGATGTTGCCCAAGTGTCTGCAACACTTGCTGGACGGTCGGACGGACGGTCGGACGGTCGGACGGTCGGACGGTCGGACGGTCGGACGGTCGGTCGGTCGGTCGGTCGGTGTGCGCCCGGACACCGGACATCTTTTTTGAAATAGTTTTTTTTAAATAACTTTTCCCAGAATGTCTCTAGAAAATTTTTCAAAAAAAAGACCCCCCACAATTCGACCACGGCGCGTCGATTGAGCCTATTTGCAGCGCTCTCCGACGTCTGTGTGACGAGCTACAGCCTGCCAAACTTTGGGAAAGCTGCAATTGGTTGTGTTGCTCGATAAGAGGGGCTTGGCGCTACCGCTCCGCTAACGCTCCGCTCGCGCAAGCCCAATTTAGTAATTTACACGTGAAAATGGTTGCAGCAGGAGGTGATTGCATACACCATCGGTACCGTGGTCCTTTCGGTAATCTGCATTGCCATCAACATCTGGTTTTTCGTCATCCTCATCCGCACCTACCGCTTCCTTCAAGACAAGGCCTGTTTTGGTACACCATTGTCTTTTAACTTTCAAATTTTGCTAAAGGCAAAATAAAATGAAATTTTAAATTGATTGCAGTAAAATTAACTTTATGCAGTTTTTGAGTACAAAATTGAAAGTATAATGATTTAGGTGTGCATCCGTGCACTGGTTACACGGCCACCATCCCACCAAGCTGCATGCCTACACAGATGGCTTATCCACCCGGTCAGCTATCCTCCTCGATGAGCTTTTATGAAAAAAAAAATTTTCTAAACAAATTTCTACGGTACAAAAATAAAAATTCTATGCAAACAAAAATGTAAAAAACTTTGAAATGTAAAAAAGTCAAAAATGAAACTTAAAAATTCGAGGTTACCATGGACCGGACTACGGCATGCTGCTGAGCTGAACGCCGCTGATCTAGTCTCGGCTAGAGAAGGAAGCGACATCTGAATTGAGTCTCCCTCTTTGCTTTCCCTTCCAACTTTGCTCTTTTTCATGTCACATTTTGTGATCTGCTGTAATATGCTTCTAGCGCTTTGTCGTCTTTTTACGCCGTCTCAGTGACCCAGTTTCCAATACGAGTAGTTGGACTGCATATTTTAGGGTTGGTTGATTGGCAGGTGCAAAAATTGCCAAGGCTTTTTTGTGCTACATTTGTCAAAAGTCAGCAGTTGAAATAGTTTCAAGAAGTCGTGACCGCCCTTTCATTTTGTGATATAAATCGTGAAAGCATGGGAACAATTCAAAGTCCATCATAACATTAACAGGTCATCGCTTTTTCTGAACAAACAGGTCTGTCCCAATTTTTCATTTCATGGCAAAAGCTTAGATCTTTGCTATGGCATTCATTATTGCCTCAATTTATTCCTCGTTCTAGCAAGTTCAGCCAGTTATGCACAGCTGGCGTGGGAGCTGGGATCATTGTTTAGCAATGGAGTTTCAGGGGATGAAAAGAACAGTGAAAACCTCCAAGGCATGTTCCTGCCATGATACACAAGCAGAGATCAGAATTCCCTCCTCCTCCCCAACCTTTCATACTCTAGACATGTGGAATGCTCACGAAGAGTTCCACTGTAACTGTAACTAGGAAATCTAGTGGCCTAGGTCAGTAGGTCTAAAAAAATTCAGCTTTCAAATGCAAGCTCGCTGCTGCTTTGAACAAATAAGCAAATGAAGGAAATCCTGAGAGGTATAAGGACGCTGTTTGGCTAAACCGTAAAGTATGCTTTCTGGAAGCAGTCCATTAGTGATCATGGCTACCAAACAATACTGTTCAAAGCCCGGCTTTCTCAGTTTGTACTTTCAAGTTCCACCAAGGCCGCCGCTTTCAGCATGGTTGGAATACTTCCTCTTTTCGTGATGTCACTATTTCAAAAATCCCCTCACGGCCAATGAAGGCTTTCCAAATTTCTAAATTTTAAGCCATCACAAAAATTGCGGAATAGCAAAGTCAATTTCTTGAACTGACTCAAAACACTGCTCACAACTGTGGAAAGATTAATTGAGACTCAGAAGCTGGCGGCGCAACGCTTCCTGCTGCCCAAGCTGGTGACGCTGAGTATCGGCCTCTTTCTGGCCATGTTCCCGCCCATTTCCCTTCCTATGTCAGTCCTCAGTGGGCTTCTGGTATCGGCAGATACTGCCTGCTGGGTGCGAAGCTGTTCGAGCAGGTGGAGCTGGGCCCGGAGCTGCTGAGCATGGCCAAGGCTCGTGAGGCTCGCATTGCTGCTGACAGCCTCAAGGATACGCTTCGACGCCTGCTTATCGCCTTGCCAGAGACTTCCAAACGGGAAGGTTAGGGTTTCGAGCTATTTATGATTTTCAAGATTTTTATTTTGGTTCAAATAAATGACCACAGAAAGCTGCCAAAAAAATTACCTGACATTTCAAACAGCAAAACAGCGAACAATCTGTCTTCCTGGAGCCCAAGTCCAAATTATCGAAACATGTTAGATAATTATAAGAAAACAATATCGTAAAATTTTTTTCATTCTTATTAACACGATTGATCTGATTGCAGAAAATCTTAACGCAGACTACGTATCCGATTTGCTTGACGCCTGTAAGTTATCAATTGATTCCTCAAAACTTTTATTTTAATCTCTGCTAGCAAAAAATGAACCTGATTTATGAATCGCTTTGAAAGGGCATGGGGCAGAGGTGAGAGCCCAGTTGCGATCCAAAGGGTTGCTCAATAAGGACGGTCAGCTGAACAGACGGTGGAGCTACGTGGGCAGCATTCTTTTCGTCCTTACGGCTCTACTTATGATTGGTATGGCCGTAGATTAGTTTTTTGGCACAAAAAATGCGTTCGGAAACAAGAAAAGTTAATTTCGCCAGCCAAAGTAATCCAAGCCGAAATGATCTAAATGATCGAAATGATCCATTTTGATCTAAATCTAGACCATTCATCAGTTTTGATGCAGTAGCCAGAAAAATTAATGGAACCTTAAAAATATTAAGGCTGATGGGGTGAACCCCCCCCCCAAACATACACCCCCCCCCCCCAAGAGAAACACCCCCCAAAGGATACACCCCCCCAAGGCAACTTCCCCTAATTCCGCTCATTCGCTGCAGTAAAGTTTAATAACTCAAATCATAATTTCTCTTTGTAGGTTCCTAATGCAAAAATTGGCTAAAACTTCCGAAATTTATTGAGGAGGCTATTTATTGAGCAAGGGAAGATCGGTGAACTCATGGTCTGGTCTAGACTGCGCAGATTTCATATACACCCAGTATTTCCAAGTTTCAGTGAAAAAATAAAGAAGAAAGCTGATATACTCGTCTCAGTTGAAGCAACCTCTACGAAGGTGCTTGTTTTTTTGGTCCTTGAAGGACAGCCAGATGTTTGCTGCGGCGTTCATTTGGTGTGGCTGCTCTTTGGCCACTGGGTGGGGTCCTTATGGGGGTTAGGTCTATCCAAAAGAGGCTCTAGCCCATTGAAGAGGCAAAACATGAAAGAAGCTGAGCACCCGTGTAGCGGGACCCATGCAGCCCAATTAAGCACACTCATTGCACCAGACTTTGCTCATCTCGGGACTTGGCATAGTGTGCTAGGCAGGGTTACCATAACTCTCGCTGACAACTGCCCGTAAGCTTCCTCGGAAGTGGTGGGGTTAGCTTGAGGCCTATCACGCTATTGCCAATATCCCCTGACTGAGTTCTTCATGTCTTGGTATGTGTAGCATTGCTGTTTATGTTCTTGCCCCTTCTCTACCCATCTTTTGTACCAGACTTTGCTCATCTCGGAACTTGGCATAGCGTTCTAGGCAGGGTTACCATAACTCTCGCTGACAACTGCCCGTAAGCTTCCTCGGAAGTGGTGGGGTTAGCTTGAGGCCTATCACGCTATAGCCAATATCCCCTGACTGAGTTCTTCATGTCTTGGTATGTGTAGCATTGCTGTTTATGTTCTTGCCCCTTCTCTACCCATCCTTTGTACCAGACTTTGCTCATCTCGGGACTTGGCATAGCGTGCTAGGCAGGGTTACCATAACTCTCTCCGACAACTGCCCGTAAGCTTCCTCGGAAGTGGTGGGGTTAGCTTGAGGCCTATCACGCTATTGCCAATATCCCCTGACTGAGTTCTTCATGTCTTGGTATGTGTAGCATTGCTGTTTATGTTCTTGCCCCTTCTCTACCCATCCTTTGTACCAGACTTTGCTCATCTCGGGACTTGGCATAGCGTGCTAGGCAGGGTTACCATAACTCTCGCTGACAACTGCCCGTAAGCTTCCTCGGAAGTGGTGGGGTTAGCCTGAGGCCTATCACGCTATTGCCAATATCCCCTGACTGAGTTCTTCATGTCTTGGTATGTGTAGCATTGCTGTTTATGTTCTTGCCCCTTCTCTACCCATCTTTTGTACCAGACTTTGCTCATCTCTGGACTTGGCATAGCGTGCTAGGCAGGGTTACCATAACTCTCGCTGACAACTGCCCGTAAGCTTCCTCGGAAGTGGTGGGGTTAGCTTGAGGCCTATCACGCTATTGCCAATATCCCCTGACTGAGTTCTTCATGTCTTGGTATGTGTAGCATTGCTGTTTATGTTCTTGCCCCTTCTCTACCCATCCTTTGTACCAGACTTTGCTCATCTCGGGACTTGGCATAGCGTGCTAGGCAGGGTTACCATAACTCTCGCTGACAACTGCCCGTAAGCTTCCTCGGAAGTGGTGGGGTTAGCCTGAGGCCTATCACGCTATTGCCAATATCCCCTGACTGAGTTCTTCATGTCTTGGTATGTGTAGCATTGCTGTTTATGTTCTTGCCCCTTCTCTACCCATCTTTTGTACCAGACTTTGCTCATCTCGGTACTTGGCATAGCGTGCTAGGCAGGGTTACCATAACTCTCGCTGACAACTGCACGTAAGCTTCCTCGGAAGTGGTGGGGTTAGCTTGAGGCCTATCACGCTATTGCCAATATCCCCTGACTGAGTTCTTCATGTCTTGGTATGTGTAGCATTGCTGTTTATGTTCTTGCCCCTTCTCTACCCATCTTTTGTACCAGACTTTGCTCATCTCGGAACTTGGCATAGCGTGCTAGGCAGGGTTACCATAACTCTCGCTGACAACTGCACGTAAGCTTCCTCGGAAGTGGTGGGGTTAGCTTGAGGCCTATCACGCTATTGCCAATATCCCCTGACTGAGTTCTTCATGTCTTGGTATGTGTAGCATTGCTGTTTATGTTCTTGCCCCTTCTCTACCCATCTTTTGTACCAGACTTTGCTCATCTCGGAACTTGGCATAGCGTGCTAGGCAGGGTTACCATAACTCTCGCTGACAACTGCCCGTAAGCTTCCTCGGAAGTGGTGGGGTTAGCTTGAGGCCTATCACGCTATAGCCAATATCCCCTGACTGAGTTCTTCATGTCTTGGTATGTGTAGCATTGCTGTTTATGTTCTTGCCCCTTCTCTACCCATCCTTTGTACCAGACTTTGCTCATCTCGGGACTTGGCATAGCGTGCTAGGCAGGGTTACCATAACTCTCTCCGACAACTGCCTGTAAGCTTCCTCGGAAGTGGTGGGGTTAGCTTGAGGCCTATCACGCTATTGCCAATATCCCCTGACTGAGTTAGTTCTTCATGTCTTGGTATGTGTAGCATTGCTGTTTATGTTCTTGCCCCTTCTCTACCCATCCTTTGTACCAGACTTTGCTCATCTCGGGACTTGGCATAGCGTGCTAGGCAGGGTTACCATAACTCTCGCTGACAACTGCCCGTAAGCTTCCTCGGAAGTGGTGGGGTTAGCCTGAGGCCTATCACGCTATTGCCAATATCCCCTGACTGAGTTCTTCATGTCTTGGTATGTGTAGCATTGCTGTTTATGTTCTTGCCCCTTCTCTACCCATCCTTTGTACCAGACTTTGCTCATCTCGGGACTTGGCATAGCGTGCTAGGCAGGGTTACCATAACTCTCACTGACAACTGCCCGTAAGCTTCCTCGGAAGTGGTGGGGTTAGCCTGAGGCCTATCACGCTATTGCCAATATCCCCTGACTGAGTTCTTCATGTCTTGGTATGTGTAGCATTGCTGTTTATGTTCTTGCCCCTTCTCTACCCATCCTTTGTACCAGACTTTGCTCATCTCGGGACTTGGCATAGCGTGCTAGGCAGGGTTACCATAACTCTTGTCCCTAACTGGCCCATAAGCTTCCTCGGAAGTGTTGGGGGGACTTGAGGCCTAGCATGCTGTGTTTGCTATATCACCTGGCTGAGATCTTCATGTCTTGGTATGCTTTGCTATTTATGCTCTCCCCATCCATTCCCTTGCACCAGACTTCTCTCACCTCGGGAATTGGCATGGCATGCTAGGCAGGATTACCATAACTCTTGTCGCTAACTGCCCCTTTAAACTTCATCGGAATAACTTCCTCGCTAAGAGCATAAATAGCAATGCATACCACGACATGAAGATCTCAGCCAGGGGACATTGCAAACACAGCATGCTAGGCCTCAAGTCCCCCTGCCACTTCCGAGGAAGTTTAATGGGGCAGTTAGCGACAAGAGTTATGGTAATCCTGCCTAGCATGCCATGCCAAGTCCCGAGGTGAGAGAAGTCTGGTGCAAGGGAAAGGATGGGGAGAGCATAAATAGCAATGCATACCAAGACATGAAGATCTCAGCCAGGGGATATTGCAAACACAGCATGCTAGGCCTCAAGTCCCCCCGCCACTTCTGAGGAAGATTATCGGGCAGTTAGCGACAAGAATTATGGTAATCCTGCCTAGCATGCTATGCCAAGTCCCGAGGTGAGAGAAGTCTGGTGCAAGGGAAAGGATGGGGAGAGCATAAATAGCAATACATACCAAGACATGGAGATCTCAGCCAGGGGATATTGCAAACACAGCATGCTAGGCCTCAAGTCCCCCCGCCACTTCCGAGGAAGATTATCGGGCAGTTAGCGACAAGAGTTATATCTGGTACCATCGGCAGGCCAAATATAGTTCTCTTTTCTCCAAAAGTTGCAATTGCCTCGAGTAAAAAGTCAAGGAAATACAATTTCTACTACTGGAATCTGCTGCTATGACAGTTGCATTTTGTTTTTGGCGCGCAGTTCAATGTCTCTTTCCATGCGCGCCAAAACCAAGATGCAGATGACGCAGCAGATTCCAGTAGTAGAAATTGTATTTCCTTGACTTTTTACTCGAGGGAATTGCAACTTTTGGAGAAAAGAGAACTATATTTGGCCTGCCGATGGTACCAGATATAATACTTAGAAACAAAGACATTATTTGAAGACTTATTTGAAGGCATGCGAAGCGGTATGCGCATGCGGTAAAGGTAATGAAGGTCAAGGCATGCGACAGGCTATACAGTGAATGCTTTAATGTTAGTGAAGCAATTTTCCAAAGAATGAATAGTGAAGTAATTTTCCAAAGAATGAAAGCGTGAATCATTGTACAAGGTTCACATCAAGGCTGCATTCTAAAGTGTCATTAGTGTCATGCTAAAAGAAAATAAATGGCGGATAAATTGTGGATAAGCAATGGCGGATGAATTTGGATAAGCATTTCTAGTAGCGGTTGCGGTTGATCAAATACTCTATGGACTTGGTGAGGAGCACTCCGGCTGTGAGGATGATCAGGCCCATTATCAGTTTGAACCACCAAGTCTCCTGCGTAATGGGGTCCTAAGGTGGTGAAAGAGGGTGGTAGGAGGATAGGAATGACCGTGGTGGGGGTGGGGTCGGAGAGGGAGCCCGCGATGATGTCCTTGCCGGTGTTGATCAGCCCGTCGGCGATGTCCTTGCCCTGGTCGGACCAGATCCCATTGAGGTTGGCCCCGCCGGTGCAGTGGGACTCGCACCGGATGCCGCAGCGCTCCTTCTATTGGTTAGGTTCTATTGGACTCCTCCAATACTTCAATGATTTGATATGTGTCAAATGGAAGTAGAAGTAGCATGGAAATGAATAAAAGAGGAGGTCAAAAATAAAATATTGCACACAATAATGCAAAATAATGAAGTACTATCTTGGGGGGGGTGTAACCCTTGGGGGGTGGGGTGTAACCCTTGGGGGGGGGGGGGGGGGGCGAAACCCCATTGGGGGGGGGGGGGGGTGTAACCTTTGGGGGAGGGTTTCGCCACATCAGCCAATATTAATATTAATAAATGTTGATGGAACATTAAAATAAAGCAAATGCAGGGCAACAATTTTGAGGCTATGGTTTCCTAGCGCCAGCCACAGACCTTGGACGCGCTCTGCTCGTTATCTACTCCATCCTCGGCATTCCACTTACACTTCTGCTTCTTGTGCGAATCGGTCAATTTTATTTCTTTTTTCTTCTTGACCACACAAAAAATAACCAATTTTGAGGCAATCACATCTATCAAGGCTTGCAGTGGCTCCATTTGCGTGTGGCTAGCTGCTGTGTGAAATGTCAGGTAAATTTTTAACTGCTATCTGTGGCCTTTTTTGACCCAAAATAATTGCAAAGAGTTTTAGAGAACGAGTACTGCAAAAAGCAAGTCCGGGAGTGCAGTTCCTTTCCTGCTTATCCTTGGCTGCACCTTCAGTTTTATTGTGGCCAGTATAAACTTTACATATCGCGAAAAAATATAGATAAATTATGGCATGGCATTATGTCATGTACAAGTTTCGCCAAATTACCCTTTTTGCATTGCTCAGTATTTGCAGCCAGCTTTCTGGTGATGCATATGGAGGGATGGAGTTTCATATCTTCCGCTTACTTTCTCACCACTACCTTCCTCACCGTTGGGCTGGGCGACTTGGGTCTTTCTCTTTTTACTTTCTCCTTTCCAATCCGAGAAAGAAAGTTTTAGTTCCCATTCGAGAAAAAATTGCCGACCCCGAAAGCATAGTTCGCTTCACCTTGATGAACTCCATTTGTTTTAAAACTGTCAATTCCAGGGCATAGTATTGGGCTTGACAGTGCTTGTTTTCATCGGCATTGCCATGATGGCAGCCACTCTTAATGGAGTCGGTGATTTCATCGCCACCAAGCGAGAAGCCGTTAAAAAAGTCAACAACGCCTGAGCTGATGGAAAACATGATTTTAAAGTTGGTGGTGAAAATTGAGGATTAATTTGAGGACAAAAATGTGATCGACAATTGACGATTTAATTGATAACTGATGATCCAATAAACGCCAAGTTAAAAGCACTAAGTACATTTTGACTTACTTCTAAAACAAGACGTTCAACATGTTTCCTCAGACAGACAGCAACAAATGGAATGGCAAATTGAGGCGATTCTGAGAAGCTGGCCAGTTTCCCAGGTCTTGTCGTAAGTCTGGCGGCTCGCACCAGGCGCCAGGCCACTCAGTTCGCACGCGTAACAGCTGGACACCCCATTTCACCCCCTCAATAGCAGACCTCTGTGGAGATGGACTCAAAATGAACCAAAAAAATCATTTCATGGGCCCTGTTGATTCAAAATTGAAATTGTTCATCAAATGATTTTGAATTTAACAATTCAACTCAAGAATTGAATATCGAATTTGACCAGCTTAAGACCTCACACAAGAAGTAATCGAACCCAAATTATATCCAATTACACTTCTCCCACTTCAATTATGACCAATTACGCCTCTTCTGGAGGATTATTCGCTACATGCAGCTCTTATCCGGGCTCTCAAAGCAAGCCTAAGCCGGCGCACAAAAGCGTATTAGGAACAGATGCAGTGAGCCTCTTAGTCTTTGATGCAGTCTAAGCAGCCCTCCTAGTTTTCCGGCCAAGGAGGGGTTGGGCGATGGGTGCGGGGGGCGGAAACCTGAGAGTCAAGGAGGGGGGTTGGAGGGCGACTTTTTGGAAAGACTCAGAGGGTAGGCGAAGGGGGCAGGCAGTCTCCAGGGGGCTGAAATCCCAGGGACGGGTGGCCTGGTGTAGCAGGGGCGACGCTACACCAAGCCTCTCTTCCCCCCCCCCCTTCCTTTGGCCCCGTCCCCCCTCAGCTCTGTATTCTGGGAGTGTGTATGCAGGGAGGGGGAACAGAAGAAGCTTCTTCCGAGGCCCCCCCCTCTTACCTTGCGCCTCACTTGCAGCCAACAGAGCCAGACACACTCACTTGCTCTCTCTACTCAGCAGGGAGAGAGCTGCAGCAGCCACTGTGAAGCTTGAGCGGGCTTAGGCCGGGCTTTGCGGAATGTCCTGGGCTTAGCTTACCTTCTCGCTCCCTCTTTCTCTCTACTGCAACTCTTTTGCGGGCACGCCGATTTGCTCAGAGTTTGAGATGGGCTTTTTTGCCCTCTTTTTAGTGTAAACAAAAAACGGCCGAAAATCTGCTTGAATATAGCCTGGAGATTTACTTTTTGGAATAAGTAGAATCAAGAATAAAATATATGTGGTACCACCATCGGCAAGCCAAAGTGAAGCTCTTTTCTCACAAAATTGGAATTGTCAGAGCAAAAAGGGAAGGAAATAAAACTACTACTAGTGGAATCTGCTTTATGCTACTTGTTACTTGCTACTTGCTTGAATTTACGACATTTGCATTCTGTTTTGGCCCGCAGTCCAGTGGCCTCTTTCCAAGTGCGCGCCAAAATAAAATACAGCAGATTCCATTGGTAGCAATTTTATTTTTGACCGCGGAGCGGCCCGAAGGGCCGCTCCGCGGTCTATAGAGGTTACTCAACTTTTGTCCTCATATATATATATATATATGTATATCTGCAAGTGCTGGGCACGGGCGAATTCTCAACGGATCTGGACATACTTTTTTTTTCCTGAAAGCTATAATGTGCCGCTTGGATCCTGGGGGGGTGAGCTGGTGCCGGACCATGAGAAACATTACTTTCCTGAGTAGGAAAAAAGTTTTTCCGAAAAAATTACCAATTTCCTCTGTAGCATCTGAACGGCTGAGAATTGCACACAAGACTTGAGTTTTTTTGTTCACAATTCATGTATGCTGGTTCTAAATCTGTGCTTACTTTTGAATTTGGTTGAGAAACCACAGACTTTTCCTTTTGAGTCAAGAATTGTCATGTTGAATGGCTGAAAATTGCCCACAAGACTTGAGTTTTTTTGTTGACAATTCATAACTGCTGATTCTAAATATGTGTTTACTTTTGAATTTGGTTGAGAAACCACAGACTTTTCCTTTTGCTTAATTTTAGGATTTTGCTACATGTTAAGATGCTCCGCGGTCACCTATTGCGCTTTGCGCCATATACTTGTTTTGGTTTTTGCTTGGGCTATTTCAATATGGCGAAAAAGTGCTTCACAATGGCTTTTGGGGCTTCACCAGCCATACTTGTATGGGGGTCAGATGCTAGGGGGGGCACCCACGTATGTCTTTTGGGGGGGGCGGGGGGGGGGGGGGGCGCCCCCCCTAGGTACCCCCTACGTGGTACGTCTGTGGGGGGCGGGGGTGCGGGGGGGCGCTTTAAGGGGGGGGGGGGGGCGGGGGGCGGGGGTCTGAGGGGAAGGAACGTATGTCTGTCATCAATAAATGAACCAGAAATAGGTATATAACCCCCAAAACTTACTATAAATAACAGTTGATTGCTACATTAGCAAAAAACAAAGCTAATTTAGGCCAAGAAGGGAAAACAATGCCAAAAATCGTTCAATTTTTGGCAGAAAATTTTTTATTTTTAGGGTCAGCCAGATGAAAAATTTTAGCTTGGCAGACGTGGTACGTCTGGCGCCCCCCCCCCCCTGCCCCCCCCTCTACCCCAAAGATTCCCCCTGACGTGGGTACGTCTGGCGCCCCCCGCCCCCCCCAAAACGCAAAATGTTGCCTTATGACGTGGTACGTGTGTGCCCCCCCGCCCCCCCTCATACATCTATGGTACCAGCCATTTCTTCCACTTTTAATAGTTCAAAATGTAAAAGAAGTTGGTAAGATAAAACAGCTGGTCCGAATCAAACTTCTGTTATCCCAACTACTACGTTATCACAGCGCACCTTATGGTTAACTGGTTAGTAGTCACAAATGCGCTGTTCTTTATGTATTGACTTGCTTAGCTTCAACCAGGGACGATTGAATAGCTACTATCGTCCATTGAGCAGATGCGGAGAAGGAAGAGACATTCGCACTTGTTGGGAGATTTTCGCGAGTTCTGCTACTTTTTTGCATTATTCGCGAGTTTTAGTTGATTCGATGATGCCCTTTTTAAATGCAAATGGAGTTAGAGCGATTGAATTTTTCTGTGAGGAACAAAATTTTTATCAATTTTAAGATTCTCGAAAACGTACACCTGGGTAAAAAAGGGGCTGGGCGTTGACGGCTTCTCTGCTCCCTCGCGCCAGCGCAATTAGTTAAATTTTAAATTAAACAGAAAAATGAAATTAAGGGGGATTATTAGTGGAGCATTAAGAGAGCTTTTGTGAGAGGTTGAAAAGTGGGACGGACAAAAATTTTTACCCCTCTTTTTTATATTTTATATGAAAAGTAGACATGATTTTAAGACTATTGGTAAAGTATGAGTGTTCAAAACTGAAAATTCGATTTTTGGTGAATTTTTGAATGTAAAAAAACGGCGATTTTTTAATCATCTATTGCTCACGATCTGCTCAACGGATTTTAATGATTCGACCACCAATCGAACCGTCTTAATAAGAAAATTATTTTGGTTTTTTTGTTCATTTCTCTACGATCTGTTCCTGCCGAGTTATTCACAAAAAATCAGTTTTTCAGTTTTCAAAATTTCACAAAATTTATAATTTCTAGGTAAAAATTTCATTTGCGCCGGACGAGACCCAATTTTTCTGAAATTTCAGGTAATTTTACATATTTGTACCAATCTACAACTTTAAAAGCCTTGGACCATCAGAGATATTTGAGGTTACAAATTTGCATTCTCATATTGGCCCTATGTTATAGCATAGTCAAAAAATGAGCAAAAATTTTTTTGTCTCTGAATACCAATTTTTGGCTCAATAAATTTCTTTTAACTCGTATCCATCTAGCTGTGTGGTTTTTAGCTTCACTTTTGACATTTGAGTATGAAAATAATGATATGGTTTTTCCCTATGCTGTAGCATTGACAGTGTTGTAGCATATGAAAAGTTGCAGTCAAAATTATCGCACTCAAAGGTCAAAAGTGAAGCTAAAAACCATACAGCTAGATGGATACGGGTTAAAAGAAATTTATTGAGCCAAAAAATTGGTATTCAGAGACAAAAAATTTTTTGCTCATTTTTTGCCTATGCTATAACATAGGGCCAATATGAGAATGCAAATTTTTAACCTCAAATATCTCTGATGGTCCAAGGCTTTCAAAGTTGTAGATTGGTACAAATATGTAAAATTACCTGAAATTTCAGAAAAATTGGGTCTCGTCCGGCGCAAATGAAATTTTTACTTAGAAACTATAAATTTTTTGAAACTTTGAAAACTGAAAAACTGATTTTTTTTGAATAACTCGGCAGAAACAGATCGTAGAGAAATGAACAAAAAAAACAAAATATTCTTCTCATTAAAATCCGTTGAGTAGATCGTGAGCAATGGATGATTCAAAAATCGGCCATTTTTTTACATTAAAAAATTCGCCAAAAATCGAATTTTGAGTTTTGAACAGTCATACTCTACCAAAAGTCTTAGAAACATGTCTACTTTTCATAAAAAATATAAAAATGGGGGGTAAAAATTTTTGTCCGTCCCTCTATTTCAAACTTTTGACCTTCTCAGAAAAGCTTTCTTAATGGAAATTATTATTGGGTCCTCAAGCATAGCGTTTTTGGCACGTGCCTACAGCGGCAGATGATTAAACAAGCCCTGCATTGACAGATTTCAAAGCCAAGGCTTTTCTTCTTTTTGCTCCCTTGACAAGCCGAATTTTCTTTCGCTTCTCTGCGCATATCTGTCGATATTTTCTACCTCCCGTAGGACTAGCAACTCAAAAAATGACATGGGTCATTCCAGAGATTTGCTTCACTTCGCCTCCTGTAGGGACCAACTTTTTGGCAGGAATTCTCCTGCATAGCATATTTATTGCTTTAGAAATATAGCCAGATAGCCAATTTCCAGAGCACTTTTGAAGCTAATCGCTGCGGTAAGAATGGAAAGATAAAAATCCCGGATTCTTGCTTCAAGTTTTAAGACTTTTTAATCTCGCAACGATCTTGTTTAAGCCATTTAAGCCATTTATTTACATCTGATGCCATCTGATAGGGACGAAAAACGGTACAAAATTTATTCACTCTGCTTCAGCCGTCTCGCAAGAGACAACCCGCATGTTTCCTGATCCCGCATTTTTCCGTATTTATTATTACCAGGCCTTACATTCTTTTTTCTTTGAGCTGACACCAAGTTTCCCTCCATGAGAGTCCCCCCCAAGCAAGAACCCTCCCTCATGAAAGTCCCACCCCCCCAAATGAAAGCCCCCCCAAGATGTTACATACTATAGTGACTTACCCCCACACACCCTGCGCTAACTCGTCCCCTAGTTGACACGACAGGTCTAAATAGGGAAATTTGTGTCTTGGGGGAGGGGGGGGGGGGCTAGGCATCAAAAGTCTTGGGGGGGGGGAACTAGGCGTCGATTTTAACGCCTAGTTCCCCCCCAAGACACAATTTCACCTATTTTCACCTAGTTTTAGACGTGTATAGTGGCTTACATCTACCCACACACCCTGCGCTAACTCGTCTCATACTGTGTCAAAGCCGTATCAACTAGGGGACGAGTTAGCGCAGGGTGTGTGGGTATTGGTAAGTCACTATAGTAGGTAAAATCTTTGGGGGGGAACTTTGGCTCACTCCAACTTTCCCCCCTCAAGGTTTTTACCCCCCCCCCCTCAAGGAAAGTACCTCCCCTCAAGTTTCTACCCTCTCCTCATGGAAGCGTTAAAATCAGTGGTCAGTATGTCAGCGGTGTAATCAACCGTAAATTACAAAATTGGAACTAGAACTATTGTACAGAAAGAACTATTGGAACTATTGGAACTTTAGGACAAAAAGTGGAACTATTTCCAAAAATTTTTAAAAAAGAGGCTCTGGCGACCCCCAAATGCCCTAAAACTACCCGTACGGGTGCCAGATGTTTCTTAACGAATCTGCTACAATGCAGGGTACAGTCATTGATACGTTTTAGGGGGCTATCATGGCTCTACAACGAGTTTTTTGAAAAAAATGACAGTTGGTACTAAAAAATTAGTACTTATTTACAAAAATTGGTACTATTTAAAAAAAAATAGTACCATTTTTGTTACGCCAATATTGGCCTTATTTTTTAGTACCAATATTTGACCAAAATATGGTACTATTTCAAAAAAAAATTATGATTTAAAAAACTAGATTTTAAAGTACCAATTCCGGAAATATCAAAAAAATTGTGAAATTCGAAAATGGAACTAATTCAGTGAAAAATTGGAACTAATTCGCCCAATTTGCATTATTTCCTTAGCGTGGTCTGGTGGGGCATCCCAAGGCCTTGTCGAGTTTCAGTGGGGACTCCCAAGGCCTTGTCGAGGTCTAGCGGGGACTCCCAAGGCCTTGGCGAGGTCTGGTTGGGACTCCTAAGGCCTTGGCGAGGTCTGGTGGGACCTCTCAAGGACTTTTCGAGGTCTGGTGGGGCTTCTCAAGGCCTTGGCAAGGTCTGTTGAGCCTTTCAAGGCCTTTTCTACGTCTAGTGGGGCCTCCCAGTGCCTTGTCGGGGTAAAGTGGGGCTTCCCAAGGCCTTGTCGATGTACAGTGGGGACTCCCAAAGCCTTGTTGACGTCAGCTGGGGTTTCCCAAGGCCTTGGCGAGGTCTGGTGGGGACTCCCAAGGCTTTGTTGAGGTCTGGTGGGACCTCTCAAGGCTTTGTCGACGTCTGGTGGGACTTCTTTACGCCTTGGTGAGGTCTGGTGGGGCTTCTATATACCTTGTCGAGGTCAAGTGGGGACTCGCAAGGCTTTGGTTAGACCTGGTGGAGACCCCCAAGGCCTTGGTGATGTCTGGTGGGGACTCCCAAGGCCTTAGCGATGTCTGGTGGGGAATTCCAACGCCTTGGTGAGGTCTGTTGGGGCTTCCCAAGGCCTTGGCGTGGTCTGAATTGGCTTCCCAAGGCATTGTCGAGGTACAGTGGGGACTCCCAAGGCCTTGTCGACGTCAAGTGGGGTTTGCCAAGGCCTTGGCGAGGTCTGGTTGGGCTTCCCAAGGCCTTGGCGAGGTCTGGTGAAACTCTCAAGGCCTTGTCAAGGTCTGTTGAGGCCTTCCAAGGCCTTATCTAGGTCTCTTATGGCCTCCCAATGCCTTGGCGAGGTCTGTTGGGGTCTCCAAGGCCTTGGCGTGGTCTGGTGTGGACTCCTAAGGCCTTGGCGAGTTCTGTTGGGGCTTCCCAAGGCCTTGTCGAAGTCCAGTGGGACCTCTCAAGGCCTTGTCGACGACTGGTGGGGACTTCCAAGGCCTTAACGAGGTCTGTGGGGACTCCCAAGGCCTTGTCCAGGTCTGGTGGGGCTTCCCAAGGCCTTGTCGACGACTGGTGGGGACTTCCAAGGCATAACGAGGTCTGGCGGGGACTCCCAAGGCCTTGTCCAGGTCTTGTGTGGACTCTCAAGGCTTTGGCCAGGCCTGGTAGGGTCTCCTTAAGACTTGGCGAGTTTTTATGGGGTTTCTCAAGGCCTTGTCGAGGTCCAGTGGGGTTTCAGAAGGCCTTGTCGATGTACAGTGGGACCTCCAGCACTCCCTGCACTGAAAGCTAGGAACAAACTTGGGGTTAAGCATCTGGTCAGAAGTTCGATTGTCCTGTACTATTCTAAGCATAACTGTGTGAATTTCAAGAGGAGCTGAATGCTAAAGAAGATCATGGCAAGTTTGACCAAGCTGGCAATGAACTTAGAAAGCCCTCTGGCACTGCATCTGCTGCTATCTGCTCAGTACGGTACTATTTCGAAATAGTACTACTAATATGGTACTATTTCATAAATTTTTTAATTTTTTTACAAATAGTTCCAATTTTTGGGCCAAAATTTGGTACTAGATTTTTTAGTACCAAGTCCGTAAAAATAAATTTAGTACCAGTTTTGTAATGAAATGGAACTAAGTCAACCAATTTTTTAGTACCAACTGTCATTTTTTTCAAAAAACTCGTTGTA
The DNA here is from genome assembly GCA_030248095.1 of Ptycholaimellus sp. GST1_10. Classification (NCBI taxonomy): domain Eukaryota; kingdom Metazoa; phylum Nematoda; class Chromadorea; order Chromadorida; family Chromadoridae; genus Ptycholaimellus; species Ptycholaimellus sp. GST1_10. The sequence continues at coordinate 23,299 of JASANA010006784.1, forward strand.
GAGCCCTGATACCCCCCTAAAATGTATCAACGACTGCACCCTGCATTGTAGCAGATTCGTTAAGAAACATCTGGCACCCGTACGGGTTGTTTTAGGGCGTTTGGGGGTCGCCAGAGCATGTTATTTAAAATTTTTTGGAAATAGTTCCACTTTTTGTCCTAAAGTTCCAATAGTTCCAATAGTTCTCTTTGTACAATAGTTCTAGTTCCAATTTTGTAATTGTCCCG
>JASANA010006785.1:0-19823 GCA_030248095.1 Ptycholaimellus sp. GST1_10
TCCAAATCACCGGCCCCTCCACAAATAAACTTCAGGTGGACTACTCCGTGGACAAGGAGGAGCCTGCAGCGAAGCAGCAGAAAGAAGAGGTTGATGCCAAACCTGAGCCGGAGTCAAAACTCCCAGCGGAGGTTCAAGGTACTGGAAAAGTAGGTTGAGGATTGTGAGTGAGTGTGAGGGGTGTTGAGGTCTGCTGAAGCTGATCTGCGATGTTGGGCGGATGGAGGCAGCGGTGCGTGAGCTGGAGTACGATGCGGACAAGGCTCCGCTAGGCAAGCTCACGACGGAGCAAATAACGGCTGGCTATGCTGCTCTCAAGCGAATTGAGGACGTCCTCAACTCTCGTCTACCCTTACACCTTCTTCAAGTGCCATCGCTTTCCCTCAAGAACAATTATTCATTCCAGCAAAGAAGGATCATCGAGCTATCCTGGACGCGACCAACGCCTACTACACTCGCATCCCCCATTGCTTTGGGTATTTTCTTGTGTATTCAAAATATTCTATAAAATAAAATTTTATATATTTTTTATTTTATAAAATTTTCTATAATTTTTTTCAGAATTGCAAGTTTATGGTCTTTTCATTGGCTTATTTGTAACCACTAAAATTGGCAATAAAAAACTCTTTCAAAAAGTGAAAAATGGTCAGGATGAAGACGCCACCGCTGATCCGCGACATGGAGACACTGAAAAAGGAGGTGGAACTGATGGAGGCACTGGCAGATATCGAAGTCGCCGTCCGAACCATCGCCGCTGCCGCCGCCGAAGACTCCCATCTCCACCCCATCGATCGCAACTACGCATCTATGGACACCAGCCTCACTCCCCTCCCACGATCTGATCCGGAGTTCAAGGTTCTTTCCTCTCCCTCTCCATCGATCTGGGTGAAGATGGAGGCCCTTTGAGATGGTGGAGAAGTATCTGAAGCGGACGCATGGGCCGACGCATATTCAGTACAAGATGAAGGCCAAGAACATCTTCAAGGCCTCCAAGCCTAGCGAAGAGGCCAGCTACAAATCTGACCTGGATAACAAGTCTCACTTTTCTTCTCTTTCTTTTATGACAATCAGAGCGAATGCAGGATGCTATTGTGGCACGGCTCTCGCACGACCAACTGGTACGGCATCCTCAGCAAAGGTTCCTGGTAATCTTTTTTAGTTCTTAAAATAACGAGCAACATGATTTTGAGGACTTCGTATTGCGCCTCCGGAAGCTCCATCCACTGGCTACATGTTTGCGAGTAGCTTCTAGCCAGGCATCACAGACCAGCCTGTCATTTGAGGTTCGGCAAAGGTCTCTACTTCGCCGATATATCCTCAAAATCGGCCAACTACTGCTTCCCCAGTACCCAGAACCCCACCGGACTCCTACTCCTTTCAGAGGTGATGTCTTTCTCCCTTTCTCTGCCAACTAATGGGCACAGTCTGCTCTCAAGGTGGCCCTGGGGACGGTGAATGAGCTGAAGCAGGCCAAATACGACGCACACAAGCTCCCCAAGGGCTGCCACAGCGTCAAGGGACTCGGATCACTCATCCCAGACCCCAGCGATGACAAGGCTAGCATTTGCTCTCCTTTCTGGGCGAAATAAAAGTGAAATATTTGCTGAAGATGGTGGAAGGGGTCAAAGTGCCTTTAGGAAAACCGATCCGGGCTCCGGGAGCTAGCGAGTCTGGCTACTCGCTCAATTACAACGAGTTTATCGTCTATGACACTGCTCAGGTTTTTCGGCTCAAAGCAAAGCGGTCGAAAATGCACCTAGATTGAAGGTTCGCATGCGCTATATTGTGGAGACGGAGTTCATTTTTTCGTGATGCTGCTTCACTGGTCTCTTCTGTTGAGTCTTTTTTGTGTGCAACGTGTTCTGCTCATGTGCCGTATTCTAGCAGCCCGTACTTAAGGGAAAAAACCAGAATCAGCAAACTGCTTTTAGTAAAAAATAATCAGCGTCCTCTAAAATTTCGCTTATGACTTATGACTTATGGCTAATGGCTAACAATTTTACATCATCCAATGTGGGGCTGGCTACCGTCCAAAATAAGCTAAGAAGTTTCGATTTGCCTATGAATAGCAATTATTCGTGGTCAAATTTCGGTATAGGAACTTTTTCTTTCTACATATTTTTGTTCTTACGCATTTCATAATTTCAGCCAAATTTCACTGTGGAAACCTTCCGGAGTTTTGATTAATCTGTCCTTCGAGAAAGGCAACTTTTTTGCCGTGCGGAAACATTCAGTGCAAATGCGAAAAATGTTCAATAAGTATCAGTTTTTATCACTTTTAAAAACTCATGCTTGGCCATGAGTGCTGCTATTTTATAAATATTTTTATTGGTCTTTCTGGGTTTATGGCACTTTTCTGTTCGTGTCGCAAAATACTGCGCAGTTTTGATGAGTGTGCATGACCAAGTAGGTGCCCGAGGTAACGCAGAAGTTTGCGAAGCTGATGGAGTTCCCGATTGAAATCTGGGAGCGGATTCTAAGCTATTCCACACTCCCATCCATCGCCAATCTCCGTCAATCATCAAGGTATTTCAATTGCACGAACCTCCCCTCAACCAATATCCCCTTTCGTTTCTCCATAACACCCTCTCCCTCCAGTTCCCTCGCAGCTTCTTCGGCCATGTCCTCCATTGCAGGCTGGTGAATGAGGCTGCCGGATCTCGACAACTCTGGCGTCAGCTTTTCCGCCGAGAATGCCCCGTCGCATTCGCCAGACTCAACTCCCTTCGAGCCGGCACCGCCAGCATGGACTGGCAGGAGCTCCTTCGCTATCGAAAGGTCCCTCTGCCACTCATAAACCTCCTTGATCTCAGACAAAGGGCTCTTTGAGGTGGATGGCGAGGCGAAGATGGGGCAACTGCTGAGCGACCTATCGGCAGAGTACTTCTACCACGCAGAGGGCAGCCCGGTGCCGCCGCACGCCCTGGCCGGCAAACTCCAGAAGGAGCTCAGATGCCCAGCCGAGCGCCTGCTCCTCTGGGACGTCCTCAGAGACCTCACCACCAAGCATTTGCCTAACCAGCCCAGGTCTTCTATCAGTCATCAGTCGATACTGCCTGATGGGTGGAGGCTGTAGGGAGAAGCTGACAGAGATCTACTACGGCAACCAGGTGCTCCAGTTTCTCAATCAGGCTATTCTGGAGGAAGAGCTGCGGGACTGGCATGCCGCCGATGGCTCACTTATTCAAGGTTCTCTGTTCTTCACGTGGGCGGAGCTTTGGTATTCACCCTATTATCGTGGCACTCTCTTTCCATAGCAAGTTTGGCCGAGTGGTCTAAGGCGCTGCGTTCAGGTCGCAGTCTCGTTCGCGGGGCGCAGGTTCGAATCCTGCAGCTTGCACTCTCTTTTGCATCTTTCACCTTATTTAGTTTTTTTCCAATTTCTTTAAACCATTTATTAAAACAAAATTCCATTGACCAATCTTTCAGTCCAATCCAATCCAATTCCTAAATATATTCACAATAAGACGATGGTGGGAACGATGGTGGGAACCCTGCAGCTCGCAATTTTTTGCGAATATTTTGCTTTTCTTAATGAAATTTATTATGAGGACCACGAATTCGTTGGCTTATTTTTTGCGCTATAGCGTCAAAACCAAAACAATGTTAATAAAATTTTAAAAAATAAGAAACAAAAAGCAAAAGATCTGAAGAGAGTGGGATTCGAACCCACGCCTCCGAAGAGACTAGCGCCTTAAGCTAGCGCCTTAGACCGCTCGGCCATCTCTCCACCTGAACCTACAGCTCTCAATTTGCCTCACTAACTCCCACATTCCAGGCGCTTTGCTGCTGTCCCAGTGGTTTCAGCCGCATTCCTTACTTTGCTGGAGCCAAATTGATGCCAAAATCAACCAGCTTCTGCAAGGCATCGTGACCCCTGATCCGAAAAGCAAAGGTCCCCTTTTTACCCTCAAATCTTCTCCCGCATCTTTCCACCTCAACCCCTTTGAAGGCAACCCTGGCGCTAAAGCGAAAGAGGTGCTGGGAGCCTTGAGCGATGCCTGGGCTTCGAGTCTCCGATTCCAGGGCAACAACAGCGACTACTACAACCCCGCCAACTCCTACATCGAGCAGGTAAACACTTCCTTTTGACTCCCTGGGCCTCCCCCCTCGTCAACTCCACTCTGACAGGTGCTGGAAAGCAGACGCGGCATTCCGATTAACCTGTGCATCGTCTACGCGAGTCTGGCAGAGCGGCTGGGCATTCAGCTGGACTTCCTCAATGCACCCGCTCATCTCCTCCTCAGACATCAGCCTAGGTAGATGAAGAATGACTGTGTCCTCAGCTAGTGGCTTGGCCTTGCAGGACGGAAGAAGAGGCGTCGGTGTTTCTGGACGCTTTCGCTGGTGGCCGGTTGCTGAGTGGCAGCGAGGCGCAGCGAATGATTGGCATTCTATTTGCGGGCACCTGGGACCCAGAGGAAGCCCCTATGAGCAAAATCGATGTATTCATCGAAGTCTAAGCTGAGTGGAAACAGGTAGAAGAATAGGGAGGCGATTGTTGAGGTGCTGCAGCGGATGGTGCGAAACTTGGACGGGATTGCGAGCAGCGGGAGGTGGCGGGTGGAGGAGTCGCGAGGATTGGGCCAGGGCCTGGCTCAGATGACGGCCTCCTATCTGCTGCTCTTCCTGGCTCGACTAGGGGAGGAGAGCGAAGAGCAACTCAGGTCCGCCGGATTCCACCATCTTCAGCAACTCGTCAACCTATCCCTCTTCTCTGAGGTCACTGGCACATTTCTGCTCACCTATGCTCCTATGCTCCTACATTTCTTAATTTTGTTCTCAGTTAGCCTTGAAAACTCGAGTAATGATGGATTGACAGGCGCTAAGGCAGCCGACGACAGAGATATTGCCGCTGGGCCAGCGGGACTATCTGCTCAGCTATGCCCACGTCTTCAGCAACGAGGTTCAGCGTCAGAAGGAGGTTGGCCTTCTGTCATTCTTCGCTTCTCCTTTGAGACCAAGCAAATGATCCCAGCTGCCACCGAAACTGCACAGTACAGAAGAGAACAAGGGCGTGGCCTACTACGTTGGCATGGTCATGCATCATCGAAAGTTTGCCCAATGCGGTCTCCAATGGCTTGAAGGAGTGAAGGTGGATTTGAGGTACGACTATAAGTGCGTGATTCGTGGCTGGGATGCGAAATGCAAGCAGTCAGAAGCCTGGCAGACCCAGATGGGTGTCAACAAGCTTCCTCTTGGAGCGGATCAGCCCTTCTACAATGTCCTGGTGGACGATGCCTCTGATCGTTACGCTGCTCAAGGTTCACCTTTCTACAGCTCTTTAGAAAAAATTCCACAAATAATATCGAATATACTGCAATTTATTGGGCTGGCGCGAACGGAGCTTAAGCGGAGTGTCAGCGCAAAGCCCCTCTTTTCGACCTAGGTGTACGTTTTTGGGGTTATTGCTAGATCTCAATTTTGATAAGGCTGCTGCTCGTCACAGAAAGCTCCAATCGTTTTAATTCTTTTTGCAATGGAAAGAGCAACATCGAATTGACTATAGTTTATCTTTTGACTTTTGCCCAAAACTATTTATTTAACAATGAAAAATGCCAAAAACCATTTGTCCGAACTCCTCCTTCTTCTCCTTCTGCTCCTTCTGCTCCGCATCTATTCAATGGACGATAGTAGGTATTCATTTTATCCCCCCGCCCCCTGCCCCCGGTCACTGGGCTTTATCATATAGTCATTTATTGATAAATCTGAAGTTAGGCTAAGGTGGCATATGCCGCAGTGGTGTAGTGGTGTACGCGATTGGTCAAATGAATGATCCTGGCAGGTTCGTATCCTTCTCAAGCATTCTTTTTTATTTTTGTCTGTTTAAAGTTGAGAAAACAACTGGTATCATCGGAAGGCCTAATGTAAAGCTCTATTTTCCCAAAAATCGATTCTCCTAAACAAAATCTAAGAAAATTTCTCAAAAATTTTTATGTTTGCCTATAGATTTGCATTGTAATTTCCGATTTGAAAATTTTTTTTTAAGTTTTTGTTTTTTATTTTTTTATTTATCTAATAAAATCTTAGCTAAATATATAACCAACATTATAAAATTTGTATTTATACATTTTATACTATATTAAAAGTGGAAGAAATATCTGGTACCATCGGCAGGCCAAATGTGGGTCTCTTTTCTCCAAAATTTGCAATTGACTCGAGTAAAAAGTCAAGGAAATACATTTTATACTAGTGGAATCTGCTGCGTCATCTGCATTTTGTTTTTGGGCGCGCATGGAAAGAGACAATGATCTGCGCGCCAAAAACAAAATGCAACTGTCCAAGCAGCAGATTCCACTAGTATAAAATGTATTTCCTTGACTTTTTACTCGAGTCAATTGCAAATTTTGGAGAAAAGAGACCCACATTTGGCCTGCCGATGGTACCAGATATATTTTCATTTATGCTAAGCTAATTTTTTTACAGCTTCATTGATCACAAAACACATATCCAATTTATTGCATTATTTTGTTGCAGTATGTGTCCATTTTAACAAGGTATTCTCGGCTGCTGCCAAGATGCGCGGCCTTTGTCCAGATAAAAAGCAAAGCAATTCCTTTTAACTGCTTTAAGATACTGCGGCAGCAAACGTATCTGCCAAATCTAAGCTGAGTTTATTGAAAATCCAGTAATTTATGGATGTTCGAATTTTTGAAACATCAAGATTTTAGGTTTTTGACTATAAATCAAGAAATAATAAATGTGTTGAAAAATTCAATATATCACCATTAGAGACGTACATGCCAAAATTCAACTGATTTCATTGAAAAACCATCGATTTATGGATGTTCAAATTTTTGAAACATCAAGAATTTAGGTTTTTGGCCATAAACTGAGAAATAACAAATATTTCGGAAATTCCTTTTGCCAGCTTCAAGATAGCACCTCGACGGACATACCTGCCAAAAATCAGCCAATTTCGTTTACAAACCAGTGATTTATGAATTTTCGTACTTCGAAACATCAAAAAATTGAGTTTTGGGCAAAACTCGAAAAATTACGTCAAGCCCAAAAAATGGCCTGGAGATATCACCCAGGCGGACTTTCATGCAAAAAATCAGCCAATTTCGTTGAAAAACCAGTGATTTATGAATTTTCATACTTTGAAACATCAAAAAATTGAGTTTTGGGCGAAAAACGCAAAATTACGTCAAGCGCAAAAAATGGCCTGGAGATACCACCCAGTTGGACCTTCATGCAAAAAATCAGCCAATTTGGTTGAAAAACCGCGGAGGCCGGGCCCCGGAATGACATATATATATATATATATATATATATATATATGCGGAAAGACGGACGCAAAAATGAGGTAACTGCTTAAGCTGGCCTTGGCCGCCCGCCGCTTCGGGCAGGGCGCCAGAGCTCCTCCGGCCTCCGGGCACGGGTGCTACGGCCCCTACGCTTCGCCTAGCATGCTTCGCATGCTAGGCTACGCTCCGGGGCCTCCGCACCCATGCCCTCCGGCCTCCGGAGCTCTGACTGCCCTGCCCTCCGCGGCAGGCGGCCTTCGGCCGCGCAAAAATCATTGACAACAAAATAGCAACTACGGTCTACTTTATGCATTTATGGAATCAAAACCAAATTGGAACATGTTTGCAGAGAATTTAGAGCCAGCAGAGATGCCGCAGCCTTGTCTGCATCCCGAAATCGGCCGTTACTTTAGCGCCCTCCGTTACGAAGCATCTGGACATGCTCGGTACCTGCCCAATGCTCAGTTGATGGCCTTTTATCCAGAAGATGTTGCTACGGTTCAGTCTGTCTCCGATTGATTCTTCCTTCCATTGCTGTGCAATATATGAAAGTTCTACGATATGGAAGGGGGGTTATGCCAATGTGATTAGCTTGTACAGAAATTTTTGAACAGCTATTGGGACAGAACTAGTTGAGAAACGACAATTTAAAAGGGGAAAATGAGACAAAGACAGGAGCAGACAAAGAAAGTCCTGTGTCGCTGCTGCAAAGGTACGTATTGCTATGGCTTTAGAGCAAGCGAGCCAAATGTACTGCCCTTTTTATTCACTTCATTTTCAAGACTTTAGGAAACACTTTACCAACATGTCTTGCGATTTTTCGATCATTCCACAAATATGCCTGAACAGCACCTCTTCTCTTAGCCAACTGGATCTACACAAGAGGAGAGGCACGCGGGGAACAACGATTTTTACACTCCTCACTAGCTCTCCTTCTTTTCCACTTCGCTGCATCCCTCAAACTGTTTTGCCTCCTAAAATACTTGAAAAATGGCACCCCTCGCTCCAGCCCAGCCCTCAAGCCCAGAAAGGTGGCGTAAAAACACTGCGTAAACAAGGTCGCGCTATTGTCCTCGCGTTCCCTGGGCCCGGGAGTGAGAATGATGTCCTTGATTGAGAGTGACATGAAAGAATGGAGGTTTTCGAAGACTGCGTGGAAAGCTTTGCGGTTGACCCGGAGAGTGGGCCAAGCGTTCGTCTCACCGCCCGCCGCTTATGCTGGCTGTCCCACGAAAATATCTTCTATTTGGAGGTGAATTATAAACCAAAAACATAAGACCAAGTTTTTTCACGTTTTGCTGAATTTATTGGATAATTTTTTCGGCATCTTCATCCAAATTCTTTCATATCCAAAATCTTCCTGAGCGCTTGGCCTAATTTGTAGGTGGAGGTAGAGCTGGTGGGAGATTTCTCAAGGGACCAAGATTACATTCTCCACGACATAAAATCATGGGTGGGTGAATTGGGCGACACCAGGGAGCTCGTCGTACTCAACGATGCTGGCACTCTGAATTTCCATCATTCTGCCGAAGCGAATATTCTCCTACAACTGCCGCTCCAAGTACCAGTCACTTAGACCCTGCTGTCCTGTGAAAGAACCTATTTCAGGAGCTTATGTGCCTGGATCTGAAGCTGGAAGTGGGCGCCAAACTCGGAAAGGCTGGGGAAAGCCCAGACGATGCTTATCCCGTGACAGCCAGGCTGCTCCTTGATCAAGACCCAGTTGAGTCTTCGACCGTTGCGACGGGGAGCCAGCAGCCAAATCTCCTTCTACGCCAAGTACAGACGGGCGAGCCTCACCTTTACGAGCTCACCGTAATCCATTCTTTTGGGCGGCCTTAGTTTGATGCAATTGCTTGTCAGATGGGACATAGCCTCATGCACCGTCTTCGATTGATGGCCAGCGCCTTGCCCAATAACAGCCGACTTGAGCTCCAGCTTCTAGGCCTGGCCGACGTTCGCGTGTCCAATCGTCGAAACTTTCCCTCTCAAGCCTCCTCTCCAGGTATGCCCCACCAACTCTTTGGTCTTTAGTCCCAGATAGATGCTTGAAGAAGCCGACGAGAATGGGGACATTCTGGACCGACTCAAGTCCGCTCTGTTGCCGAATCCAAACGAAGGCGGCCTAACCTACCACAGCCGTTTTCTTGAGCTCAGAGACAACCTCATACCTTTCCTGCTGTCCGTATCCACCACCTACTCAAGCTGCTTCAAGGTGGAACCTTTTCCTTTTCATGGTCCAGAAGTTAGCCAGAAAGGATTCCAGCTGGATCTCCCTCTGCCTCCCAGCTGCCAGTCAGATGCCACGTCCATTTGCTACGAAGCTTCTCTGAGCCTCAGCATCCCGGGCGCCAGTGCAGCTGAGGACAGGAGCTTCAGTGGAGCAGCTTTCTCCCTCACTTTCCCTCAGACTCCCGTCCTCTTCTATCATAACTACCCTCGCCTCATCCTCCCCAGTTCCATCCCCTTCTTTTTCTGCACAGGCATCAATCCAGTGTGTTTCTTGAGGCGACAGCGAAGCCCCAAACAATCTGTCAGAGGAGCTGCCGAGCTCCTGGGGCCTCCCCTCCGACTGGCGTCTGTTCGGAGAGCCTACTCTCGTCCAGCAACCCAGCCTCGAAGCCCGCCCTCACCCCATCCACCCCCAGGCAGAGCAACAACCGCACCTCCACCTCGTCCAGTCCATCCGCGTCCACAAGGACAACCACCGCAGCCAGGCCGCCAGCGATTGCTCCGCCACCCTCCTCTGCCTCTCCCTCCCCTCCCAGCCCCTCCCAGTCCCACCTCCTCTCCAAGCACCGTCCCCCCTCTGCCTCTCCTCCGTCCTCAAGCACGCCCCACCGCCCCCCTGCCAACGCCTCCTCTTCTCCACCCAGGACCAGCCCGCCCTCTACCTATCCATCGACTACCGCTGGCAGCTCCTCGCTCCCAGGCGCCGTCGTTCCAGCACCTCTCTCAGCCACCTCTTTCGCCGTCGCACCGTCTCCGCCCCTCTGGGGCAGGCTGGGCAGGAGGAGGAGGAGTTTCAGCGCCTGAGGATGATTGAATGGGTGGCAACCACCACCTCTCTCACCCAGGCTGAGCAGGAGGAGGAGAGTCGGCCTCCGGCTGAATCGGCGCCTGGGCCTGCTGGAGGAGGGAGATTGAAGGGCTGGCGACCTTGGCGTCGTAGGGCGCAGACGGAGAGGAGAGCGGAGGGGAATGCTGCCCTGCCCTGCCATACTCAGACGCCGCCATTGCATGCCCCAGCTCCACAGGAACATATTGCCTTGCAGCCTTTGCGATGAGCCGATTTCATATTTGCTTGGCCTACAAATTACGCCACACACCTGCTATGCAATCTGTTGCCATGAATTGTTTAGTTTTTGAGGTGGCTCTGGTGTAGCTAATCAATAATTTGTTTTAGATTCATCTAATGCATTTTATGGCTTCAAATTTTTTACGCCTTTTTTGTGCTCTGGCTGGCTAAGGTAGATGTAACACCCAAACTCGTCTACATATTTTCCATGCATTTCGCAGAGACCTCAAGGATCCTCAATTCAAGCTAATCACCGCAATTCTAATTGTTTTTCTGCAAATTTCACATTTGTGAATGTAATGAATAGAAGAATAATCACACCGGAAGCTTCAAGGCATCTTCAAACCGCCCCACTTGGCTTTCAGGTTTGGAAAGCATTGGGCCAGTGCCTCTCGAATCGCCTGCTCACTTCCACTCCTACAACCAATTTCTCCTTTCAATCAGAGGCATTTTACGAAAAAGCAAGCGCCAACTTGTCAGGAAGCAGTAGGTCACCATCCGGACAGCTATTGTGATGCTTGCGCCAGGCCTCCTTGCATCTGAACGAGCGATCACAGGCGGAGCAGCTGAAGGGTTTGAGGTCGGCGCAGGCGAGAGCGTGCTTGACACTTGATGGACTCTCATTCTTCCGCCGCACCTCCGAGCGAAAAGGGCAGAGAGCACAGTCCAACAGAAGCTTCGCTTCCCTTTGCCTTCCTCCTCGCTCTGGCTCCTCACAATGGCTCTCTTCTGGCTCTTCCTCATCGAATTCAAGGGCTTCTGAGGCTGTCAGGGCTAGGCCGGGCAAGTCCTCTTCCTCACTGCCTCTGTCTTTGCACTCACTGACAGGAGACGCTTTGATAGTAGGAGACTGTTTGGGTTCGTCTTTCTGAAGTCTAGCAGTGGGAGTGGAAGGTTGCGAGGGTGTGGGAGTGATGGAATGACTCTCCTTCAGCAGCCATTGAAGGCGGTTGGCGGACTCTTGGAGGGAATTCCTGAAGAAATATTCTGCTAAGGTTGATGCAAAGGTTCAAGGGAAATTTAAGGAGGACAGATACCTACCTGATGGGTGTGAAATGATAGTCGACGATGCAGTGGCCAATGAGGTCGCTGAAAATACCACTGGTAAAAGGGCAGTTGGAGCAGTGCCAATTCACCGTTGGCACTCCGAATCGAAGGCGAATTCTGTGCACGATGCCTATCCCCATCGTTTGGCTCGGCTTGAAGCCATTCAGTTCTTGCGGAATTGACGATTTTCACTCTTTTTTGCATTGTGTGCACTTACGCGACGCTGATCAATCACAACATGGTATGATTGTTTGTGCTCCAGTTTTTGAATGAGATTGAATGATATTTTATAATTCTATTCACTAAGTTCTATGCGATTCTGTAAAGGCCTATGCTAGCCAGTGTTATGATAATTCTGCGCCCAATGCTATGTTCCCAACCATCCGTCTTATAAACAATAGCCTCAAATCTGTCTACTTTACTATTTTCCGAAAATAATGCTTCAAACTAAAAAAATAATGACGTTGCTTTTTCTAACACTAATTCTAAAGGCCGTGCTAGCGGAGACTATGGCTACGAACAGGTCGGGATATCGCTGCCAATAACTTCCAAATATATATTTTCCACGGAATTTAAAACGGAACCGCTGGCCATCCACTGCGCGCAGATTAGAACTCGCCTCAGCCTACGCAGGGTGCGGACTTTGAGGAGTTGAGAGGCACGGGGCCCCGGGGAGAGAGCAGAGAGAGGCAGGGGGTGAGAGGAGAGAAGGAAGAAGAAGGCTAGGAGAGGAGATGTGGCGCGTGGGCAGCAGCAGCGGAAGTCTTCGTCGGCGGGAGGATGAGGAGGAGCTCCTCGTCTTCGGCTACTCCGCCCGGCTCTTCCCTCGCGACCCTCAGAGACCCGATCCCGCCGCCACCCTCATGCCCCATCCACAGCACCCCGACATCACCACTGACCGGTACTATAGGCCTCCTTTTTTCCTCCTCCTCCTCATTCCTCCACGCCTCTTTTTTGCGTCCTGAATCTGTGCCCTGGGATGGTGTAAGCATGCTGAGGAAGAGACCTTGAAGTGCCAGACCGCCTATAGAGCAGCTGATGGTAGGAGTATGACCGAGGCACAATGGCTGCACAAGGACCTTCGGCTGACCTACTGCCCCTGCAGGTTCGCCATGCTTTCAGTCCAGAGTCTAGTAGGTGGCCTGTGAAAGAATATCGATCATAAATCCCGTTCAGGCAGCCACACAGAAGCCGATCCACCCTTCCCCGGCCTGCCTTCCATTGAAGAGTGGCTATTGATTTGAGACCAATCGTATCCTATGATCTTTTCCTATCCCTGCTCCGCATCAGCTCTGAGACAACAAAGAAAAGCCACAATTGAAGACTCCGCTCGGTGCTCAAGCTCAGGCGTGTGAAGGTGTGAGAAGCTCAGCGAGAGGAAGGGGGCTGAGAGAGGGCAGGCATGGGGCTGGTAGAAGAGCAGCCCTGTGTCGGCGCCCTCTCTCTGTCCCCCTTTCATGATAGTCGGCACTCAAGTATGCCTTACAGCTCATTCTCCCCTCGCCCCCTGTCTCGCCTGTCTGGCCTCCATTTTGCACCAGGCCTGAGAAGAACCAGGGCGGTGGTTGCAGATTCGACGGGCGCCTGCACCTGACGAGCTTGGCGGGGCTGGAGGGGGGCGGAGAGGGAGCGGAGGTGGGGGAGGAGGAACGCGTGGAGGAGGAACTCTGCGAGGAGGAGCGTTGGCGAGAGCTCAAGGCCCGGGCAGAGGAGGCACTGCACATGGAGGAGGAGGCCAAACGCACTACGGCTGCTGGGGCACAGATCCCCTTCTCATATGACCAGGTTGGCTGGCTTTTTAGCCTAGCAAAATTACGGTTTGAATCCATAAAAATATTAAAGTAAAATTGGGGGCGGGAAAAATAGTTTTGTCAAGTCCATGTGTGAAATTGACTGTACTGCAGAATGGGGAGGGTGCGTCTGGAGAAGAGGCAATAGTGGAAGAGGAGGAGGAAGATGCAAGCGCCAACAAGCCCTACAAGCCTCGCCCAGAGTTAAAGGTGGCCTGCCATATGCAGGAACATGATAGGAAGTCATAAACTGATGAGGTTGTAGGTGCCGGTAGGTCTGACGATTCCGGAGACGGTGAAGGTGAACACGATGATCGAGAAGACGGCGGCCTTCGTGGCGGCGCAGGGCCCACAGATGGAGATCGTCATCAAGGCCAAGCAGGGCTTCAACCCTCAGTTCAGCTTCATGGACTACGGCGACCCCCTCAACCTCTACTACAAGCACGTCCTCAAGATGATCCGCAACAAGCGCTACACCCCTGTCCATCTCACTTCCAAGGAAGACAAACCGCCCAAAGGTCTCCTCTCCTTCCATTCTTCCCATCAAGCCTCCTATCATAATCATGAATTGAGGAGCGCATGAGGAGGACCAGAGCGACTCAGACGACAGTGATGGATCAGGGGACTACTTACACCCACTCCTGGCCGGGAGTTCAAGCACCTCGCTAGTAAAGGAGCCGCCATCAGCTTCCAACAGCCCCAAACCCATCAGCAACTACCGCCTGGGCGAGGAGGACGACGTCTACTCCGCCCTCTTCCGCAACCTATCCTCTCTCATGCCCCGCAAGGACACCGGCTCCCCCTCACAGACCCCTGCCAACTCCGACAAGTGACCTTTCACCTTCTTTTGAACTACTTTGCCAGACATTGGGGCTTGCTTTGAGTGGGGCAGTGAAAGAGGCCGAGGCGCTGAACGGAGGCCAGGGGAGGGAGCAGAAGGAGGTCTCCGTGGGCAAGGAGTACGCCGCCAGTCAAAGCACCGTCCCTCCTCTGGCCGCCCAACGCCCGCCCGCCCCCAGCGCCCTCTCAGACTCCGCTCGCATGCGCCAGCTCTACGCTGCCGCACCCCCCAGCGACTACCTCTCATGGTCTCCTTTTTCAAACCTTTCATTTCACCATCCTCATCGCATACTGCACAGGCACTTCTGGTTCTACGGCGTCTACTCACCCTATCCCGGCGAGCCAAACGCCATCCCGCCCCCGCCCGACCTCCAGCCGGTGATCCAGAAGACTGCCGAGTTTGTCTTCAAGTTCGGACCCTACGCAGAGGCACACCTCCGGTTCTCAGCCTACTTAGAGATTGACAAGGAATCTGAGAATGAGTGATGACTGGGTTCAGGAACAGGGCGGAGCTGCAGCTGGAGTTCCTGGACTCCTACCACCCCTTCCACCCCTTCTACCAGAACCGCATCCGCTGGCTCCAGTACGAAGAGTTCAACCGCTGCCTCCCCACCGGCCACACCCCCAAGCTCGCCACCTGGGCCAACACCTCTCGCAAGGCCGAACACCTCCGCACCACCACCCAACAGCGCCCCACACCCCCGCCTCCGCCCCCAAAGGAGCCTTCGCCCAGTCTCCCAGCCACCGCCAACCCAGAGCCCCAGAAGCCGCTACAAGGCCCCGAGCACCAGCAGCTCCTCAATCGATTCCAGCGACGACGCAAGAAGTTCAGCGACAAGCCCACCTCCCCTCTCCCGCCCGACGCCCTTCAACAGCTCAGTCAGGAAGCTCAGGAATCCTCGCCTGCACCAGAGACTGGAGGAGAAGCCTCAGAAGGGAAGGAACCGACAGACTCTGAGACGGCAGTGGAGACTCAGGAAGAGGGCGAAGGGAAAGAGAAAGAGGTGGAAGAGGAGGCGAAAGAGGAGGGTGAAGCGGACACGGAGGAGGAGAGCGAGGAGGAGGAGGAGCAGGAGGTGATCGAAGGCCCAGCCCTGCCCATCGTCGAAGGCCCTCAGCTGCCTGATCCACCTCCGGCCAAGCCAGAGCCGCCAGAGATCGGACCCCAGCTCCCTCAAACTACCCCAGAGGAGCCCCCTTCAACTGCAACAGCGCAGGAAACCTCCGAAACCCCACCACCGGATGAACCAGCACCGGGCAAGAAGCGACGTCGTCTGGGCTTCGCTCCGGCGGGCTCCAATCAGTCGATGCCGCCTCCCGGGCTGGTGGTGGTGCCGAAGGCCGGCGTCGCCATCCCCCACCCCCTCGTCTCCAAGGCCACCACCTCCCCCGCCCTCCTGGCCTCCATCACTGGGCAGACGGCCGAGGAGCTGGCCGCGGCTGTGGTGGAGGAGGAGCCGCGGTCTCCCTCCCGCTCCCCCTCCCCCCTCCCGGAGCCCGTCACCGCCTTCTCCATCAGCCCCTCCGGCGGCATACAATGGGAGGACGGCACCGAGAAACCTCTCCTCGCCTCCTGGTTGGCCTTTCTTTTGACCGCCTCATCAGTCTACTCTTAAACATGCTCACAATTGCAGAGGCGGAGCCAGGCAACGGGGATGCGAGCACAGCGGACTCGGATCGGCAGAGCCTGCGCAGACGCAAGGCTGCCCAGTTCCTGAGCCAGCTCAAGGCTCAAAAGGCAGCGCCGATGGAGCCCCCGCCACCTCTCCCAGCACCCCGCCCTGAGGAGCGGGGGCAGAGGCGGGAGGCAAGAAGGGAGGAGAGGAAGGAGGAGAGGAGGGAGCGGGAGGAGGGCGAAGTGGGGGACTCCGCCAGCGATTCGGAGCAGAGCGACTCCTCACAGCGGCGGCGACGGAGGAAGCGGAAGGCTCAGCTTCCCTCCACCTACGCCCGGACCCAGCGTCGGAGAAGAAGCCGAAGCCCCAGCCACGACTCCGACTCCAGGCATCGCCAGCGGAAGGAGAAGAAGTCATTTTGATCACACTTCATTCTCCACCAGCCCAACGATGAAGACTGAAGCTTGCAGGAAGAAGAGGAAGAGGTCGCGATCCCGCTCCCGGAGCTAGCAACTTTTCCTCTTGTCACTACTGGGGCCTTTACGTTTTGGAACAATTTATCAGTTGTTATATTGCGACGACTTTGATACCAGTTTCGAGTTCAAAATGAAAATTATAGACCAAAATTTTCTCAACCATTCTACTCGGCCACTGAAGAATCCCGCTCCAAACCCACCAGAGGCAAAATCTCTGGATTGTTTTCATTAAGCAACTACCTTTTAGGAACAGCCAAAAAAGAAGAAAACCTACCTCAAAAGCACAAAATCAGGGATAACTATTTACAACCAAAATCCGATTCTCCCTCTTGTTTCAATCCTAACAACTGATTATCTGCGACTGATGTCCGCAGAATATGGTTTACCAATTTATTCGATTTTCTGCTAGGCTCAGTTTTTTGCATATTCTTCTATCTTGGACAGAAATCATTGTGCATCGGGCCAGTTCGGCATGATCACTGAAGGAAACGAAAAGCAGCGTACGACTGCAAACCAGTTTCAGCTCACCACAGGTCATTTGACGCTGTAGCTAAGGAGGAAGGATGTGCAGAAGGACGTCAGCGCCTGGCAGAGGCAGGATCGCACTTGCTGTGGCCGTTGTCCCATATCCGTAAGCCGAATTTCGTTTATCTAGATGGCAGTTTTGAATATCATTCAAGAGGGTTGTGCTCGTGCTGGCGGTGTTGGAGGGAACGTTAGCTCTGCCCATCTTCGTAGCCGCTGTTGCAGCTGCGTTCGGCCTTTATAAAGGTTGCTGAATACGTTTGAACCTCAGAATACAAGTTGATAATTTGGGCATTCTTTGCAAATTCATAAAGCTTTATATTTGAGTGAAAGTAGCTATTTTCAGTAATTTGCATAGGTGAATTCGTTGAAGCAAAGGAATTTGCAGTACCTGCAGTGCCAGTGATTGCGCTGGTATACCCACTCATTTGTGCCGGCTGCCTTAGCTGCTTTTTTGTCGGAAACGTAGGAGAAAAGGAAAGCCGTCTCTTCTTCCTTTATTTCATTCTGAAAGTCTGAAAGAAATTTTTAGTCTGCTTTGACACTTTCAGTTCAAAATTTTAGGTTGTGGAATGTATCGGTTGCTTGCTGGCGTCAATCCTAACTGTTATCAGTTGGTTTGCAAGTTTTATTGGCACCGAATCTATCATCATTTGGGTTACTACTGAAAACAAAGAAAAATAATGCTGAGCGCAAGTTTTTTGAAGGTGGTTTTTCAACTGAGTGAGAGGTAAATTGGTCTAGCTAATCATTTCTTCGTAGTTTGGAGTCGCAACGATTGGCATCACGGTGTTGAATATTTGGCACGAAGACCTCATTAACCGTCAAATGCAGCAAATGAAACGTTTCTCACTTGCGATTCGAAAAAATCGCATGAAAATTAATTGCAGGTCAGCGGTTTATCTCCAAATGTCAGCCCGGAGAAGCAACGCCAGGGGCGTTGGAAGTGACCGTCATTTGAAATTGTTTTTCATTCCCCTTGCTTCAAACAATCAATTTTCACTCCACCCAAAAGTCGCCAGATGCGGAGAGCAGCAATTTATCACTCTAGAGGCTGAAAAACGTTGGCGCGCTCAGCACTTCGCTCAGTTCTTGGACTGTGAGGAAAGCGGGAAACATACGCAGGAAAAGCAAACCAAACTTTGTAGAGATCTGCATATTATTATCCCTGTTATAGATGTAAATATTGTAATGATAAAAAAGATTGCACAACATGTGTTCTATGCCTTTAACGGTGATTTACCGAAAAACATTTTTAAAACCTTGAACTTCTTTTAAAACAACGTTAACATTTTGTTTTCTCCCATTCAAATGTGCTATTCGCAGAATAGTGTCGCATTTTCGCATTATAACATGACAAAACTGCAATAAGTTTGAATCGAAACCGGTATCAAAGTCGTCGTAATAAAACAACTGATAAATTGTTCCAAAACGTAAAGGCCCCAGTAGTGACAAGAGGAAAAGTTGCTAGCTCCGGGAGCGGGATCGCGACCTCTTCCTCTTCTCTTCCTGCAAGCTTCAGTCTTCATCGTTGGGCTGATATAGAGAATGAAGTATAATAAAAATGACTTCTTCTCCTTCCGCTGGCGATGCCTGGAGTCGGAGTCGTGGCTGGGGCTTCAGGCTTCTTCTCCGACGCTGGGTCCGGGCGTAGGTGAGAGGGAAGCTGAGCCTTCCGCTTCCTCCGTCGCCGCCGCTGTGAGGAGTCGCTCTGCTCCGAATCGCTGGCGGAGTCCCCCACTTCACCCCTCCCCTCCCGCTCCCTCCCTCTCCTCCTTCCTCTCCTCCCTTCTTGCCTCCCGCCTCTGCCCCCGCTCCTCAGGGCGGGGTGCTGGGAGAGGTGGCGGGGGCTCCATCGGCGCTGCCTTTTGAGCCTTGAGCTGGCTCAGGAACTGGGCAGCCTTGCGTCTGCGCAGGCTCTGCCGATCCGAGTCCGCTGTGCTCGCATCCCCGTTGCCTGGCTCCGCCTCTGCAATTGTGAGCATGTTTAAGAGTAGACTGATGAGGCGGTCAAAAGAAAAAGGCCAACCAGGAGGCGAGGAAGGTTTCTCGGTGCCGTCCTCCCATTGTATGCCGCCGGCGGGGCTGTTGGAGAAGGCGGTGACGGGCTCCGGGAGGGGGGAGGGGGAGCGGGAGGGAGAGCGCGGCTCCTCCTCCACGGCAGCCGCGGCCAGCTCCTCGGCCGTCTGCCCGGTGATGGAGGCCAGGAGGGCGGGGGAGGTGGTGGCCTTGGAGACGAGGGGGCGGGGGACGGCGACGCCGGCCTTCGGCACCACCACCAGCCCGGGAGGCGGCATCGACTGATTGGAGCCCGCCGGAGCGAAGCCCAGACGACGTCGCTTCTTGCCCCGTGCTGGTATCCGGTGGTGGGGTTTCGGAGGTTTCCTGCGCTGTTGCAGTTGAAGGGGGCTCCTCTGGGGTAGTTTGAGGGAGCTGGGGTCCGATCTCTGGCGGCTCTGGCTTGGCCGGAGGTGGATCAGGCAGCTGAGGGCCTTCGGCGATGGGCAGGGCTGGGCCTTCGATCACCTCCTGCTCCTCCTCCTCCTCGCTCTCCTCCTCCGTGTCCGCCTCACCCTCCTCTTCGCCTCCTCTTTCACCTCTTTCTCTTTCCCCTTCGCCCTCTTCCTGAGTCTCCACTGCCGTCTCAGAGTCTGTCGGTTCCTTCCCTTCTGAGGCTTCTCCTCCAGTCTCTGGTGCAGGCGAGGATTCCCTCGAGCTTCCTGACTGAGCTGTTGAAGGGCGTCGGGCGGGAGAGGGGAGGTGGGCTTGTCGCTGAACTTCTTGCGTCGTCGCTGGAATCGATTGAGGAGCTGCTGGTGCTCGGGGCCTTGTAGCGGCTTCTGGGGCTCTGGGTTGGCGGTGGCTGGGAGACTGGGCGAAGGCTCCTTTGGGGCGGAGGCGGGAGGTGTGGGGCGCTGTTGGGTGGTGGTGCGGAGGTGTTCGGCCTTGCGAGAGGTGTTGGCCCAGGTGGGGAGGCGAGC
>JASANA010006786.1:2500-32822 GCA_030248095.1 Ptycholaimellus sp. GST1_10
CACCCTGTGGCCCTCTAGGTAGTAGTCCCAGCACGTCTTGCAGCCTACAACACCACAGAGAAACTAACTAAGGCAGTTTCAGGCAGGTAGATCTGGTAGGAGCAGCCGTCCACCCTGTGGCCCTCTAGGTAGTAGTCCCAGCACGTCTTGCAGCCTACAACACCACAGAGAAACTAACTAAGGCAGTTTCAGGCAGGTAGATCTGGTAGGAGCAGCCGTCCACCCTGTGGCCCTCTAGGTAGTAGTCCCAGCATGTCTTGCAGCCTACAACACCACAGAGAAACTAACTAAGGCAGTTTCAGGCAGGTAGATCTGGTAGGAGCAGCCGTCCACCCTGTGGCCCTCTAGGTAGTAGTCCCAGCACGTCTTGCAGCCTACAACACCACAGAGAAACTAACTAAGGCAGTTTCAGGCAGGTAGATCTGGTAGGAGCAGCCGTCCACCCTGTGGCCCTCTAGGTAGTAGTCCCAGCACGTCTTGCAGCCTACAACACCACAGAGAAACTAACTAAGGCAGTTTCAGGCAGGTAGATCTGGTAGGAGCAGCCGTCCACCCTGTGGCCCTCTAGGTAGTAGTCCCAGCACGTCTTGCAGCCTACAACACCACAGAGAAACTAACTAAGGCAGTTTCAGGCAGGTAGATCTGGTAGGAGCAGCCGTCCACCCTGTGGCCCTCTAGGTAGTAGTCCCAGCACGTCTTGCAGCCTACAACACCACAGAGAAACTAACTAAGGCAGTTTCAGGCAGGTAGATCTGGTAGGAGCAGCCGTCCACCCTGTGGCCCTCTAGGTAGTAGTCCCAGCACGTCTTGCAGCCTACAACACCACAGAGAAACTAACTAAGGCAGTTTCAGGCAGGTAGATCTGGTAGGAGCAGCCGTCCACCTCCTGTGGCCCTCTAGGTAGTAGTCCCAGCACGTCTTGCAGCCTACAACACCACAGAGAAACTAACTAAGGCAGTTTCAGGCAGGTAGATCTGGTAGGAGCAGCCGTCCACCCTGTGGCCCTCTAGGTAGTAGTCCCAGCACGTCTTGCAGCCTACAACACCACAGAGAAACTAACTAAGGCAGTTTCAGGCAGGTAGATCTGGTAGGAGCAGCCGTCCACCCTGTGGCCCTCTAGGTAGTAGTCCCAGCACGTCTTGCAGCCTACAACACCACAGAGAAACTAACTAAGGCAGTTTCAGGCAGGTAGATCTGGTAGGAGCAGCCGTCCACCCTGTGGCCCTCTAGGTAGTAGTCCCAGCACGTCTTGCAGCCTACAACACCACAGAGAAACTAACTAAGGCAGTTTCAGGCAGGTAGATCTGGTAGGAGCAGCCGTCCACCCTGTGGCCCTCTAGGTAGTAGTCCCAGCACGTCTTGCAGCCTACAACACCACAGAGAAACTAACTAAGGCAGTTTCAGGCAGGTAGATCTGGTAGGAGCAGCCGTCCACCCTGTGGCCCTCTAGGTAGTAGTCCCAGCACGTCTTGCAGCCTACAACACCACAGAGAAACTAACTAAGGCAGTTTCAGGCAGGTAGATCTGGTAGGAGCAGCCGTCCACCCTGTGGCCCTCTAGGTAGTAGTCCCAGCACGTCTTGCAGCCTACAACACCACAGAGAAACTAACTAAGGCAGTTTCAGGCAGGTAGATCTGGTAGGAGCAGCCGTCCACCCTGTGGCCCTCTAGGTAGTAGTCCCAGCACGTCTTGCAGCCTACAACACCACAGAGAAACTAACTAAGGCAGTTTCAGGCAGGTAGATCTGGTAGGAGCAGCCGTCCACCCTGTGGCCCTCTAGGTAGTAGTCCCAGCACGTCTTGCAGCCTACAACACCACAGAGAAACTAACTAAGGCAGTTTCAGGCAGGTAGATCTGGTAGGAGCAGCCGTCCACCCTGTGGCCCTCTAGGTAGTAGTCCCAGCACGTCTTGCAGCCTACAACACCACAGAGAAACTAACTAAGGCAGTTTCAGGCAGGTAGATCTGGTAGGAGCAGCCGTCCACCCTGTGGCCCTCTAGGTAGTAGTCCCAGCACGTCTTGCAGCCTACAACACCACAGAGAAACTAACTAAGGCAGTTTCAGGCAGGTAGATCTGGTAGGAGCAGCCGTCCACCCTGTGGCCCTCTAGGTAGTAGTCCCAGCACGTCTTGCAGCCTACAACACCACAAACGCCTTGACGATATTAACTACAGTCCAGGCATAGAATGAGATTACTTCCTACGCAACTCTGCCCTGCCACAGTTGCAGCCAACTGTAGGGCAAGCAAGGCAAGTGGCGTGAACGCCATCAGCAGCGCAGAATTTGGACCTGTTGTATTGTGCAATACCACCTAGAGTGAGTGCAGGGCCTGCCTTTGAATAGCCTCTTTGGTCTTGGGAGCCGTATTAGGCATGCTCTGAGACCGAAGCCTAGGATATATTCCCAGCCTAATCTTTGAAAGACGAGGCTTTAGAGTCTTGCTTTGCTGTGGCTTCATGATTGGCTTGTTTTGCTCCCCTAGGCTGCTCAATGATTGGATGAGACTATCCTAAATCTCAGTCCTGGGAGACAATATGGCTAGCTGGTAGAGTAAGCTAAGGGTAAGGTTGTGTTTTTTTTTTTTTTTTTTTTTTTTTTGGTTTTTTTGTTTTTTTTTTTTTTTTTTTTTTTTTTTTTTTTTTTTTTTTTTTTTTTTTTTTTTTTTTTTTTTTTTTTTTTTTTTTTTT
Organism: Ptycholaimellus sp. GST1_10; assembly: GCA_030248095.1. NCBI lineage: Eukaryota > Metazoa > Nematoda > Chromadorea > Chromadorida > Chromadoridae > Ptycholaimellus > Ptycholaimellus sp. GST1_10. The sequence continues at coordinate 5,188 of JASANA010006786.1, forward strand.
TTTTTGTTTTTTTTTTTTTTTTTTTTTTTTTTTTTTTTTTTTTTTTTTTTTTTTTTTTTTTTTTTTTTTTTTTTTTTTTTTTTTTTTTTTTTTTTGGGTGTAATGGGTGAAATTTCCCATTAGAGTTTTTTTTTTTTTTTTGATTTTTGTTTTTTTCTTTTTTTTTTTTTTATGTATTTGTTTTTAGTTTTTTGGATTTGTTTTTTTTTTTATTTTGGTTTTATTTTTTTTTTTTTTTTTTTTTTTTTTTATAATTTTTTTTTTTTTTGTGTTTTTTTTTTTTTTTTTTTTTTTTTTTTTTTTTTTTTTTTTTTTTTTTTTTTTTTTTTTTTAATTTTGGGTGAAACCAAGAGTATTAAGTACAGTAAAAATTAAAATTCATAAGTACATTGTTTTTAAATGAGCAATTAGATAATTTTTGATAATTAATGAGCAAGGCTAAGTATTGATAATTTTTGTCAATAATTGCGTTTTTTCGAGATATGCTTGAAACTTTTTACTGGTTCTTTTCATTTTATTGTGAGCAGTATTGGTATGACACAAACTCCTAATGTCTTGGCAATGTGGTCATGGCATTAGTTTTGCAAATTGTTGCACATGTGTAGAAAAAGTATCTTTATGTTGGCGCAACTCAAAAACCTAATTTGCTTGTGCTTGACCAAAGTAAGCTGTCGGAGCATGTTATTCTTGGTTCCCTGGGGGCTTTTCCTGTTCCTTTTTTGTCAATAGGCTGTTCTTACCCCTACTATTTACTCCCAACCTTGTTGGATGAATAAAACAACAACAAAAATAATACATATGTGTAGCTTATAATAGGCCGTTTCGTTGCTGGCTGTTTTGCGGTTGGAAAATGTAAAGCTAGCGACGCATACGATCTGCGTCAGATCTCACTATTTGCATACAAGGCTTGTGCTCTGTTCGGCCTTGTATTTGACTGTATAGGATTTTAGATATTGCGAAATATAAATATTCTCGATTGAGGTCATTAACTTTGAATTAAGAAGAGCGTAAAATTAAAATTATGCAATTGCTATTTGCTTAAATTGCATCGCTTTCAGAAGCGGCAATTTTCATTGGAAGGGAAGGCAAAATTTATTAGGTTGGTTTGTGTCATGTTTGTTTGGAATTCAAGCTGGAACTCAGTGACAAAAGGATGACAGCCATGAAAATTTTCGACTATTAAAAGTGGCATGTCCAGAAGCCTGTAACCAAATCCAGCTAATCATTGCTCATTCTTAGCCAATCATGTACAACAATTTAAGACATTACTCTTGGCAATTTAAGGCAGGCTATTAATTAAATTGTATAGGATTGAAAGGATTAAAAACTCACTTGTGCTTTTAGTAACTATGCGACCAAGCAAATGTTTATAGCTCTTCTCAAAGCCTCAAGCATCATCAGGTGAGGTATCTAGCCCTATGCAGCTAAAAACATGGCCTCTGTTTGCCTTTATTATTCTTGCAGTGCACCAAACGCAAAGTTCCCCCAAAACTTGCTTCATGCGCAACTTGAACAAGCTGACAACTTTTAGCTGTGATCATGAAAAACTGGTGCCCCAATTACGCAAGGCAACTTGAGAGCAGAACCAGTAAGTTTATCGTATGGCGATTAATTTTCTTAGAAATGTAGCATAACCTTTTTCTCGCCCCTTGCAAGCAATTTTACAGCTGTTTACGTAGGATGCAAAACGTGCTGGGACTACTTTTTGGATGGAGCTCGTGAGGACGCCTGCTCCTACGAACTCAGGCTGCCAAAGACAGATTTGGTGAATTGTTTTTAGTTTGGATATAAACTTGAACAAAAATTGAGATTTGACTTTTTTGCAATATTTGGTATAGCCATCAAAAAATGGAGGCGGCAAATTTATGAAACACAATTTTTCCAGAAAAACTATCTGTTTGTTGTCAGTACGATGAAGTTGCGTTCACTGCTTGCTGCATCATGAGCGAAGGTGGCTATACTGTCATCATGCGGTTCGTTCAGTTTAACATGTTCATCATCAATTGTGGTTGCCAGTTTCGATTTAGCAAAGTCTTCATTAAACTTAAACAATGAGTAGTATAAAAGCACGAAAACCTAAAATATCAAAGCAAGGACAGCAAAGCTAAAAGAGCAGTGTAATCTTTTTATAAAAGGGCATAGTTTAGCAACGTTATAATATACTAAAATATGCTTTGACGAAAGGTTTGGGTCATGCCCAAAGTTGTCCTGCTAAGCTAGAAGAGGCCCTTTTCTGACAAGTTAATATAATGTGGCTGATTGAACTAAATCTAAGCTAGTGCTAGCGTTTTCAAATTCAAGCAGGCAACATTTCGTTGCAGGCGTTTCAACGGAAGCTTGAACTTTCACAAGCCTCGAAATGCCTACAAGGACGGCTTTGGGGCTCCGGACGATGGGGCAGAGTTCTGGCTGGGCCTCCATCTAATTCACCGTCTCACCACCCATTGCGGCCTTTCCTACGCTCGCTTTGCCTTCCAGCTATGCCGAAAGCCACCTCCCGAACCAACCTACGAGGACTACAGCACATTTATCGTGAGTCCACCATTATATCGTTGGCATATGTGAATGAGCCTCGAAAGCTGATAGCGAAGGGTTTTTATACATTCCTAGGGGGAAGGGTATTCTAACCCTTAAAATCCACAATTTAAAATAAAACCATGATTCTGCAATATTTTCATGCAAGACCAATAAAAAATTCATAAAAAGAATTTTATCAGAAATTTAATTTTTTACATTTTCGCATGTTTTTGCGGTAGTTTGATACATGAAGGAATTTACTTCCTCAATATAAAGTCATGTCAGAAAATGATCAATTCTCAACGATGCAATCATGCTTTGGGCAAGAAAGGTGAAGTTTGTGAAGGTAACATCTCAATAATTTTCTCATTTGTGACTTTGGTTTACAAGTAGACAAATATCCTTCCTCAATTTCCAAACAAACTAATTTCAATCAATTTTCTGGGTAGGGTTCCAAAAAAGGTCTACCGTGACCAATTCAAACATGTCATGCTATGGGTTGGCGGTTCTAAGGGATTCAGGACAATTCCATTAGCCAAGAAGGCCAATGAGAGAGAAGAGGACTAGGTGGGCCCTGATGACGATGACTTCCAACTAAGCATCGACGGAGCCTCGGGGCCGGGCGAGGATGGCCTGGTGCTGAGCGATCTGGACAGGACACCCAACGGCCAACGCTTCTCTACCCATGACCATGATGTGGACGGCTCCAGGATCAACTGCGCAGACCACGCCCATATTAAGTTGTCACCTGCCTGTCCAGAGGGCAGTTCTAATATTAATAATCCCATGGCACAGGACAGGAGACTGCTATGCTATCTCATAACATAGCTGCCCCCGGTCCTGTCCTTTGGGATTATTAATATTAGAACTGCCCTCAGCTGTCCTGAGAAAATGACCTCTTCCAAGAATTGGCCGCTGAGAAAACGTGCAGGCTTCAACGTTTTTGGGGATGCATAAAAGTTTAGAAGCATTCAGCCTAAACCTGGATGCATTTGTTACCCAAAACCGTAAAGTTGCTGGGTCAAAAACATAGCAAAATTAAATTGTAAAAGAATATTATTAGCCCTGGTGGTGTGTGTGAAAGCTAGGAGAGGTCTAGGCTGAGGCCAAATGAGACTGCAGAGGGGGCTGGTGGTACGGCTCCTGCAGCTATGGCCGCCCCACTGCCTTCTACAACTGCCAAGACGGGAGGAGGGGGACCAGGATCAGCTCTCTCGGATGCCCACATTACGCTGGCTTCCACTGGCGCCCTTCTAATAACGACTGTCGCATCCTTTCCAGCCTCGACATCCTCCTTCGCCCTCCAGATTCCGAAACCCAATGCCCTTCAATACCATGATTTTCCTTAAAGACATTTTACACCTATTTTGAGAATTTTGAAAAACACAAAAAACTATTTCGCACTAAATGAAGTCAAAGCTTGCTGTACAAATCGCCAAAAAACGGCAGCAATAATTAGAAAAAATTTTTGCCCTTCTATCTTAAAAGTTGATGAAATATCTGGTACCATCGGCAAGCTAAAATTAAGTCTTTTTTCTCCAAAAAAATGCCATTGTCCCGAGTTCAAAGTGTGAGAAATAGGCTGACTCCTAGAACCCCCCCAAGATATACACCCCCCCCCCCCCCCCCCAAGATATACACCCCCCCCCCCCCAAGATATACACCCCCCCCCCAAGATATACCACCCCACAAGATATACACCCCCCCAAGGCATATATATTGAAAATTTTTTTATTGCCTTAACATACTTCTCGTTACATATCTCGAAATTTAAACTCAAGGAATTTTTTTCTAAACAACTAAATACCTACTTTTTTGAAACATAGTTAGTCTATACCGTGTTCGTCATGCTACTAGTTAGTCTATACCGCTATATAGGGCGTAGCCAACACAAAAACTAAAAGGCTCGTCCTTTGACTGTGGCAGTACCTACTAGTTAGTCCTTACCGAGTTGAGCACTTTAAAACATCAATGAACTCGGTATAGACTAACTAGTAGGTACTGCCACAGTCATGACCTCGAAGCAGCCACAGTCATGACCTCGAGCTTGAAAGGTACTCCTGGTAGGGGACAAACCCCTACTCCTGGTAGGCATGCGCCCGCCATCCGGTATAGACTAACTATGTTTGTAAAAAAGTAGGTATTTAATCATCTACATGAAAATTCCGTGAGTTTAAATTTCGAGATATCTAAAGAGAAGTATGTTAAGGCAATAAAAAAATTTTCAATATATATGCCTTGGGGGGGGGGGCGGTGTATATCTTGGGGGGGGGGTGTATATCTTGGGGGTGTATGTCTTGGGGGGGGGGGGTGTAAGTCTTGGGGGGGGGGTTCTAGGAGTCAGCCGAGAAATATATCAACTACTAGTGGAATCTGCTGAGCCACCTGCTTTTTTTTAGCGCGCACTGGAAAGAGCCACTGAACTGTGCGCTTAAAAAAATACAATTGTCATAGATGCAGATTCCACTAGTAGTAGATGCATTTTTTACACTTTGAACTCGGGACAATGACATTTTTGGAGAAAAGAGATTTAATTTTGGCTTGCCGATGGTACCGGATATATTTTTGCGCGGCCGAAGGCCGCCTGCCGCGGGCAGTCAGAGCTCCGGAGGCCGGAGGGCATGGGTGCGGAGGCCCCGAAGCGTAGCCTAGCATGCGAAGTAAAAGTCCGGCAAAGTACTGGAGGGAGAGCTATTCCCGATTCCCAATTCCAGTTCCTAATGCAAACCTCACAAGAGCATAAGCCACTTTTCTCTGCCTGGCTTTTAGTAGCCATGCGACCAGAAACGATTGGAAGATTTTCTCAGTTAAGGCACAAAGACCACAGCCTAAACAACTAGCCTTATGCTGGCTCGAACATGTATGGTACTAGCTCTGACAATCTTTCCGGCTCAAAGTTTGTAGTAAAAGTGCGAACTACAAAATGATCATCATAGGAATTGGAGCTCTGGACATGAAGAACTGGTGCCCCAACTATTCTAGGCATCTTGGGGCTACAGGACAACGTAAGTTAGCATATGCCATCGTATAAAGATTGCACGAGGTAGAGTCCGTGCAGATGTCACAATAAAACCACCACCATGGGTACCATCAATTAGCGAAAAAGATGACATAACATCAGAAGCTAGTGGAATGGAGGGTTGTATAAATGGGTTTGCAGTTGATGTCAAGTATCCTTGCTGCTCACCGCCGATAATAATGAGTTAGCTTTAGGCTGCAAAACTTGCTGGGACTATTATGTGGAAGGAGCTCGTCAGGACGGCTGCTACTATGAGCTCAGATTACCCGAGACTGCAGTGGTAAGGGCTGGATTCGGCATAGATTTGGCACAGAATTTAAATTGCCATGATTGAAAACACTTTGGAAAGGCAAAAATATTTTTTGAGTTTTCAAAGTTCCGGTTAAGCCCCGTTTCAATTGTTTCTCCAAAATGTCCAACGTTACAGTAGCATCAAACAACTTTTCAGTTTTTGACAAAGATCGCAGGACCAAAATAGGTATAACAAATTGAAAGAAGCTAAGGCGTGTGGCAAAGTTTCGCCGGTTACGTCAGTGTGTGCTGCTTTTTCTGCCACTCCATTTTCCTTGCCTTACATTTGTTGCCAATCCAAGCAACCGTTTTTTGCCTTATACCCCCAAATTCAGTCAGATTAAACTCTGTATCTGAATTGGGCTGCAACTGGGTTTCTTCGTTCAACTCTAAAGATTCCTTTATGCCAGTTGATGCATCACTTTACTGGCCTATCAGCAAAACTTTCAACTTTCAGGATGCAGAAGAAGTATTCAAGGCCTGCTGTGATATGACTGGTGGTGGTTTTACCATCATCATGCGGTTGGCCCTGTTTTACTTGGCATTTAGGACAACATGGACAATCTATTGACATCTTATATAATCTTCCGTACAAATACTCAAAATGTAGAGTCGCTGATGTCAGCAACTCCAACTTCTAATCCTTCCAGCAAGTCCAAAGACCAATACAAATCTTTTACTCCTCAATCACTTCACTCTACCATTTTAGACGTTTCGATGGCAGCTTAAGCTTCGAACGCCTGTGGCACGACTACGAGTTGGGATTCGGGGCTCAGGAGAATGGGGCAGAATTTTGGTGGGGCCTCCATCGAATGCACCGTCTCACCACACAGTGCCGCCTTTCCTATGCTCGCTTTGCCTTCAAGCTCTGCGCAAACGATACACACTCGCCTGAGCCAACCTACGAAGACTACAGCACCTTCATCGTGAGTTTCCATTTCCAGGAACTCACTGGATCAGTGCAAATTGCTTCCCTCTGAACCAGGGTGTCCCATTCCAATTCTTGCCTGTCTCCGCAATGCCTATTGTTCCGCAAGTATAGGATAATTAGGAACAATCTGAACTCCAATTATTCCTAACCCAATTTTATTGTGATAACCTGGAAGTATTGCATAAGGAACGGCATTTGGGGTAATAAGGATTCGAAATAGGTTACACAAGTACTTGAAGAATAGGAATGGGCAACGATTTTTGTGGAAAGGGGGGTAATTATGAGAGTTAGGATGGGCAACCACTGGATCCAAACGCGCGCCTACTATTGCCTCCTCCACCCAGAGTGTTCTTCCACCGTATTCCTGGCGGGAATGGAAGGCGGGCTGAGGGCAGGCCACGGCTGCCTTGACCCAAAAAGACCACTTTGGCCAGTTTTGTCCCCTTTTGGCAGAACCTAGGAATGAGAATTTTTGGGCTTTTAGAAGTGTTAAGGCAAGGGCTTGAGCTTTAGTCCAGGTAAATTGCTGAGGCAAATTTACAGAATATTGCCTGAGCAATGGCGGCGATGGAGGAGCCAGTGGAAGAGGAGCAGGTGGTCGGGCAGGTGGTCAGGAAACAGAAACTGCCACTCGCCGCCTACACTGTCCCCGTCAGCAACTACCTGTCCAAGGAAGGTCCGAAAAGAGGTCCCAGGCGAAGCCAGACCAATGTTACTTTCGTTCTTCCATTCTTTCGCTAGCTCAATGGATAACCTAGATGGCGTGACTGTAGGTGTGGAAGGCGGCTTGGTACACCACTGCGACTGGCCGGGGGTGGCCGGTGGTGGCCGGGAGGGCCCCCACCAAGGTACTAACCGGGCCCAACGTTGCTTAACTTCGCAGATCGGACGGAAATTGACGACAGCCCCTTCATTCAAGTACTAACCGGGCCCAACGTTGCTTAACTTCGCAGATCGGACGGGAAAGCATCATTGCAGCATGGCATGCCAGGAGGGTGGCCGGGGGTGGCCGGTGGTGGCCGGGAGGGCCCCCACCAAGGTACTAACCGGGCCCAACGTTGCTTAACTTCGCAGATCGGACGGAGATTGACGACAGCCCCTTCATTCAAGTACTAACCGGGCCCAACGTTGCTTAACTTCGCAGATCGGACGGGAAAGCGTCATTGCAGCATGGCATGCCAGGCGGGTGGCCGGGGATGACCGGTGGTGGCCGGGAGGGGGGCATTGAATTGTGATAGGCTTAAGAGGCAGTTTACGAGAGGATTGAGAGGCCTTGTAGGAGGGGTATTCCATTTCCCGAAAATCGAAGGTTGGAGTTGGGACTCGTGATTAGGCCATGGTTTTGGTCCATTTAGTTGTGATCTCAACCCAACAAACCCTGGCCCAAAACATTGCTTAATTGCTGAGAAATGGTCATTTTTCTAACACCTACATTTTTGACCTCTGGATGACCTAAAAATCGATTTTTCGCCAATTTCAACCAAGATTTTTTGATCAACCCCAGACTATTATATATCAATCGAACCGTAAAACTGTAACAAATTTCATGGTGTCAATATTTTATTCCAAAACAAAAATTCTTTCAATCGATTTTTCAAAAAACCGATTTTCACATTTTTCAATTTTTGTCACAAAAAAACTGATTTCTAAAACTGATCAAAAAATTCAAGGCTAAGACCTAGCCTATCTTTTTATTCATATTCTTGCCGTCATTTTGGTATACAACACTTTGCAAATGGCGTTGTTAGCATGGGAAAATTTTTTGATTCAAAATTCCCAGTCCGATTTTCGTCCTATGTTATAACATAGGCAAAAATTGGCCAAAAAATTTTTGTTCCCAAAATTCAAATTTGTTGGCATGAAATGCTCTAGTGGGACCTCCTTCAGCCCGCTGTATCATTTCTTTCCCCAGGATTAGTCTCAATCTGCTTAAATTGAGATGGCCTGTTTCATATGTTATAGCATAGGAAGCATATGTTCCTATGTTAAAACATAGGAAAAAGGCCATCTCAGTTTGAGTAGATTGAGACTAAATCTGGGGAAACAAATGATGCAGCGGGATGAAGGGGGTCCCAATAGAGCATTTTCATGCCGAAAAATTTGAATTTTGCGAACAAATTTTTTTTGGCTATGTTTTTGCCTATGTTATAACATAGGACGAAAATTGGACTGGGAATTTTGAATCAAAAAATTTTCCCATGCTAACAACGCCATTTGCAAAGTGTTGTATACCAAAATGACGGCAAGAATATGAATAAAAAGATAGGCTAGGTCTTAGCCTTGAATTTTTTGATCAGTTTTAGAAATCAGTTTTTTTGTGACAAAAATTGAAAAATGTGAAAATCGGTTTTTTGAAAAATCGATTGAAAGAATTTTTGTTTTGGAATAAAATATTGACACCATGAAATTTGTTACAGTTTTACGGTTCGATTGATATATAATAGTCTGGGGTTGGTCAAAAATATTGGTTGAAATTGGCGAAAAATCGATTTTTAGGTCATCCAGAGGTCAAAAAAGTAGGTGTTAGAAAAATGACCATTTCTCAGCAATTAAGCAATGTTTTGGGCCAGGGTTTGTTGGGTTGAGATCACAACTAAATGGACCAAAACCATGGCCTAATCACGATTCCCAACTCGAACCTTCGATTTTCGGGAAGTGGAATACCCCCTCTAAATCCTCTCGCAAACCGCCTCTTAATTATGATACAGAATTAGGAGTAATTGCTAGGATTCAAAAAGGATACAGGACGAATTGTGAGAGGTTTAATTATGATGCAATGTGAACGCATAATTTTTGGGGCCTTTTCGGGCCTGTTTCCTAAAGATCCTAGCAATTACTCCTAATTCAGAATCATAATTCCGAATCATAATTGCCCGAATTATGATACAAGGAAGAACTTGAACGATGGAAATTAATAGGATACAGAATTATGAGTCTGTGAGCTGCTCCTATTGTTCCCTGCCGACTTTCGGGCATTTGGGCCACCCTGCTCTGAACTGGATGGGTATTCGGAAACATCGAGCTTTTGCCACCATAAGCCATATATTTGAAAGTGTCTGAATGCCCTATTCAGGCAAACTGTGCAGAAATGCTCCTGTTGCGCAATCAACTTAGATGAAGCGGTGATTTGAAACTAGGTTGGCGATGACAGTAGCCAGTACAAACTGAGCATCGCCGGAGCCTCTGGGCCGGGCGAAGATGGTCTGATGCTGAGCCACACGAGAGTGACGCCCAACGGCCGTCGCTTTTTCAGCAAAGACAAGGACACACCCACCGGCTGCGCTAAACACCCGCATATGAGGCGAGCCACTTTTGAGCTCTGCAGTCCCTTGTCCCTTGAGGTGTCCGAAATAGGGTTGGTCCGCAGGCAAAGGCGGATATCGGATTTCAGTTCGGGGGGAAGGGGGGGCGAAAGAAGTTTTAGTATTGATTTTTTATTTTTTTTTGAATTTTTAAAAAAAAAATTTCTTTCAAATCCGCGTCTGTCTGCAGAGATGTGTAATGCCATGAAAATGCCATTTGGGGGAAGGTTTTTTGCAGGACATGAAGGTATGGAGGAATGTAATAGGCTAAAAAAAATTCATATGTGCCAAAGCGATTTAGCACAAAGGGTTTCCAATTTCCACCAATGCCAAAACTAGAAACCTTCATACCATTTACTCAGCCCAAAGTACGTCTCCAACGACCCAGTGCAAATCATATCCTGACTAGGCCCAATGACTTGATCCATGTCCCATTTGTACCACACTGCCCCCTGAGCCTGCTTTCTAGAGGCGGCTGGTGGTACGGCGGATGCAGCGCTGCCCGTCCCACCTCCCTCTACAACTGTCCTCCCAAAGCAAAAATCAATCCGGCCACCTGCTTCGAAAACGCCTGGTTCCACTGGCGCCCGAACGGGGCCTGTCGCGTGCTGGAATGGATGGACATCCAACTGCGACCCTCCACCACCTGTCCCCTCCATTCCGAGCGTTCAGCAGGCCCTTAGTGATGCCATTTGATGCTCCTTCAAGTTCCGACCCTTACTCCGACCCCGCCCCGATGTTTACCAACCAACTCAAGTTTGGCTTTTCCAATTAAAATAGTGACATGCATGCATTTGGCCCACAAGACAAGAAGTTAATCTGGTACAGGAAGCATTTCGTTGACTGCAGATAGTGCGAGTAAGATACCCCAGATACCACAATATAAGGAAAATTTGAAATGGGGCAAATGACAATGCAAATTGGTTAAAGTCTTCATATCAAGGCCTAAACTAAAATGTCCCCTGGATTATGCCCAATTGCGGAACTGAGCCGGAAATTATAAAGGTGTCAGATGACATGAGGCATTAGCATTTCTTTGTTGATTCAGGCAACCCTCGAGCATGACATTTATTCTCCATTCAAGTCATTTCAATCAAGATGCATTGGCTTCTCTTGTTCCTCTGTGCTGCTCACCCGGTCCAAAGCATCATCGTTAGTTTTTGTTGCTCTGAAAAGCAATATTTTGGCCCAGAAGCAAAGCGAAGGCTTTCGATAGTTTCTACAGGTTAATCGGAAGGAAAAGGAAGTCTTCATCCGATACTCGAAGGCAGATATATTCAAAACGAATGAATACCTCTTTCTCCACCTTCTATTAGCCCAACGCAGAGGCGAAAAAGCTTGGCAGCATGTCAAACTGTCCGACTACATCCCACCCAGCGAGGAGTCCGAATCCGATGAGGCCATAGTCGCCAGCAATGCCACAACTACAATCACCGAGACTCCCCCGCCTACTGTCACCCAGGCGTCGGAACCAGCGACATCCACTACAATAGCGCCAAGCTTGGAACCCTCCCCGGCCAGCACCTGCAGCCGCTCCTGCGAGGAGATCTCCGACTGCCTCGCGGACCTGCAAGAGGTCTGCGACCAGGAGTTAGATATTTTCCAATTTTAAAAATGAAATTTTTGAATTTTTAAATATTTGATGAATTTATTGAAAACTGAAAATATATAAATTGAACAATTTGTCAGGCTGTAAATTTGAAAAACAAAAGTTGCAAAATATCAAACATTATTGGGCCATTACAAATTTTTGCAAAATTCTAATAATCCGAAATTTTTCAAAACAATTTCTAAAGGTGTTTGCGCCAAGAGGATCCCGGCATGGCTTCCGCGTTCCACGCCTGTCAGAATCACATTGTCAACGGTACCCAGGCCTATTGGACAGCTGCGAACCTGTACATCAAGTGTGTGTCGGAGTACCAAATTTTGTTGGCCGCTTTTCTTGCCAAATTTTTGTCGTTTTTATCAGCCAAATCCTTTACCAGCTCCTGCAACTCCGACAGCTCGGCCAGACGCAAGCGCTTCATCTACCACCCAGCCCCGGAACAACGTCCCATAGCTCCTAGAGGCCGGTATAATTGAAGTATGTCTGGTACCATCGGCAGGCCAAATGTGGGTCTCTTTTCTCAAAATTTGGAATTGTCTTGAGTAAAAAGTCAAGGAAATACAATTGCTGCTAGTGGAATCTGCTGCTTGGACAGTTGCATTTTGTTTTTGGTACGCAGTTCAGTGTCTCTTTCCATGCGCGCCCAAAAACAAAATGCAGATGACGCAGCAGATTCCACTAGTAGAAATTGTATTTCCTTGACTTTTTACTCGAGACAATTCCAAATTTTGAGAAAAGAGACCCACATTTGGCCTGCCGATGGTACCATATATTTCTTCCACTTTTAATATAGTATAAAGTGTAAAAATACACATTGTATATTGTTAGTAATATATTTAGTTAAGATTTTATCAGATAAATAAAAAAGTGAATAAAAAATACTTATTTTAAAAATATAACAAAAAGAAAAAATTCGAAAATGAATAATATAATGCAAATTCATTGGCAAATTAACATATTAGAAATTTTATCTAGAAATTTTTCTCATCGCAATCGATTTTTGGGAGAAAGGAGTATAACTGGTACCATCGGCAGGCCAAATTTGGGGCTCTTTTCTCCAAAATTTGCAATTGCCTCGAGAAAAAAGTCAAGGAAATACATTTCCTACTAGTGGAATCTGCTGCTTGGACACTTGCATTTTGTTTTTGGCGCGCAGTTCAGTGTCTCTTTCCATGCGCGCCCAAAAACAAAATGCAGATGACGCAGCAGATTCCACTAGTAGGAAATGTATTTCCTTGACTTTTTTCTCGAGGCAATTGCAAATTTTGGAGAAAAGAGCCCCAAATTTGGCCTGCCGATGGTACCAGTTATTTCTTCCACTTTTAATATAGGATAAAATGTATAAATACAAATTTTATATTGTTGATTATATGTTGAAATTGAAATTTTATTCAATATATAAAAAATTGTTGGAAAAAAATTGTTTAAAAAATATGACGAAAAGAAAATATTCGAAATTGAAAAATACAATGCAAAATTATTGGCAAATCTTATTTTACAGGAATTTTCTTAACTTATACTCCGGGCAGTCGATTTTTGGAAGAAAATAGCATTAATTTTGGCCTGGCGATGGTACAATTTGTTTTCTCAACTTCAAAGAAACAAAAATAAAAATGAATTTTTGAGAAGGATTCGAACCTTCGAATTTCATCCATATGCACAATCGCTTTCACCACTACACCACTGGTCCGTATGACTCATTGCGTAAATGAAGAGCTAAAATTAAATAAAAACTTGGGGCTCAGGGACCCGGGGAAGGGGAGGGGGGGGGGAAGAAATGAATACCTACTATCGTCCATTGAATAGATGCGGAGGAGAAGGAGAAGAAGAAGGAGAAGGAGAAGGAGTTCGGACACATGGTTTTTTGCATTTTTCATGGGAAAATAATTAGTTTTATGCAAAAGTCAAAGGGAAACTATAGTCAAATCGATGTTGCTCTTTCCAATGCAAAAAGAATCAGAAAGATTGAAGCTTCCTCTGAGGCGCTAGAGCCTTATCAAAATTAAGATCTAGCAATAACCCTCAAAACATACACCTGGGTCGAAAAGAGGGGCTGGGCGCTGACACTTCGCTAACGCTCGCTCGCGCCAGCCCAATTAGTTTTGGTCTGCCGATGGTACCACATATTTCTTCCACTTTTAAGACAAAAAATAAAACAAAAAAAGTTGGTTCAAAGAAGGTTTGAACCTAGCCATCTCTTAATCGAGTCTAATAGACAAGCCACTTGACCACACAGCCGCATTACTTCCTCTTTAGACTTAGACCATAGTAATTGCACAGAATTTCCATTGCACCTTGCCAATTGATGCCTTAAGTACAGGCCGATTGAATACCTACTATCGTCCGTTGAATAGATGCGGAGGAGAAGGAGAAGGAGGAGGAGTTCAGACAAATGGTTTTGAGTGATGTTCTAATGATTGCTGCAAGTTTTGCGCGATTTCTCGCGAGTTTTGGAATGCACAAAGATGCACAAAGAATGCACAAAGAAAGAATGCACAAAGAATCAGAACGATTGGATTCTTCTGCGAGGAGCAGGAGCCTTATCAATTTTAAGATCTAGCAATAACCCCGAAAACGTACACCTGGGTCGAAAAGAGGGCCTGGGCGCTGACGGTTTGCTCGCGCCAGGCCAATTCTTCCTAAGATTTAGTTTTATTCATGCCCTTCACATTCTGTTTGTTCAAAAAAGCTAAATATCTGATACCATCGGCAGGCCAAATGTGGGACTCTTTTCTCCAAAATTTGCAGTTGCCTGGAGTAAAAAGTCAAGGAAATACATTCTCTACTAGTGGAATCTGCTGCTTGGACAGTTGCATTTTGTTTTTGGCGCGCAGTTCAGTGACTCTTTCCATTAACAAAATTGAAATCAAAATGCGTCCATTTTGTTTTTTGCGTCCTTATCAAAATTGAGATCTAGCAATAACCCCCAAAACAAACACCTGGGTCGAAAAGAGGGGCTGGGCGTTGACACTTCGCTAACGCTCGCTCGCGCCAGCCCAATTATAGTTAGAACCTGTGTTTACTGCGAGCTCTGTGGTTTTGAAAGCAGGTATCATGGCCTAAGAATGCTCAGTAAATTTTGGCCCAGACGAATTGCTCATAATGCTCCAACAGATTTACAGACAGTCCCTCCAATTAGCCGTCAACAATCTTCGCCGGCCAGCCAAACAAATGCCTCAGCCACCTCCATCATCAGGCTCCGCCCAGCAACCGCCACCACAGCCCCACCAGCCTGCTGATGTTTCACTGCAGCGAAACCCTCTGCGACCGCCGCCGCGCAACCAAGCTGGCCCGCCCACACCCAGCGACTGGGGCACGCATCGTTAGCAGTATTTCGTTTGACTCAATTTCAGCAGACTGAGTAGGAATGGGATCTGATGGAATTCACTAAAAAAGGATTATTGGTGTTTTTTATACTTAGAATCGAAACTAGTTTTGTGTTCAGGAGGCAAAATTACAGCAGCCAAGTTCAATTCAAAGCCTGGTTTTTGATAATTTTGAATCAGCTTGTCCGTCACCTCTCAAAGCTGTCATAGGCCGTTGTTAAAAAGCCCCTAATGCAGAAGAGAACTTCTGTTTGGCGATGAGAAGGAACGACTACGAGGCCGGCTCTGAGCTGCAGGACCCCGACTGCTGGCAGCGCTGCTTCCACCGCCTGGAGAAGGCCAAGAAAGCCTGCTTCCGGTTTACAACCTCCCAGCAAGCCTTTTGCAGCATCAAAATGATGAAGATGACTTTGAACAATCAAGGTCAAGTAAAAATCCCAAATGCAGCCAGCCGTTTGAGAGTCTGGCTCTGACAAGCG
Source organism: Ptycholaimellus sp. GST1_10 (assembly GCA_030248095.1). Lineage (NCBI taxonomy): Eukaryota > Metazoa > Nematoda > Chromadorea > Chromadorida > Chromadoridae > Ptycholaimellus > Ptycholaimellus sp. GST1_10. The sequence goes on from JASANA010006786.1 coordinate 20,659, forward strand.
AGTATTTGACCTCTCGCCTTATGAATTTCCTGCTATGCGAGGCAGCAGAGGCTAGAAACAATTCCTAGACGCCAAAAAGCTGACATGTTTTGTCCATTTGCTCAAAGGCAAGCTAGCAGTCGCCGTCTCTGAGCACTCCAATGAGTGGTCTGTGAATTTCGGCCTAACCTATAAAATTTTATGCTATGCGAGGCAGCAGAGGAAAGGAAGGCTTCCTAGATGGCAAAAAGCCGACATGTTTTGTCCATTTGCTCAAAGGCCAGCTAGCAGACTCCATCTCTAAACACTTCCAATGTTAGGCGCCACCAAACGTCTCACAAAAGCTTTGCCACCCAGGGGCTGTCCCCCGAACGCTGGCCAGCTGGGCGAGCAGCGACGAGTGTCGGCCCTCTGCGATGCGCGGACCTACGGGGCCGTGGACGACCAGTTCCAGCAGTGCCTTGGAAACGCAACTGCCATCTGCGACGACCCGCAGCGCCTCCCCCCGCCCACCATGCAGACCAGCTTCCCAGCACCTCCCAATGTTGCTTTTGCATTGCTTTGGGGGATACTATGGATTGGTAGAAATTGTGGCACGAAATCTTTCCGAACGGGTTGTTAAGAGCTGATGAAATTGCAGCAAGCATTTGTGGCATTTAGAGTATTGTGTTTTGCTAAGCGGCAAATGTAAAATGGACTAGCGAATGATGAAAAAATTGATACAGGAAATTCAGAATATACCAGCATACTGATTTGCTGTGTTCCTCTGGCAGTGGCAGACTGGCTTTGCTTCGCTTTTTGGCTCAAATATGAGTTGCAGTGTGACCCACGTCGAAGGCCCAATCAATGGTGTCCGCCTCCAGAGGGCAGCATCATGGACCCTGATCACCATCACCACTGACCCACTTCATTACCTTATCATTCACCTATTTAGACCGACAGATTGCGTTGTCCAAGTCGATGACAAGAACCTGCATGGAAGAACGTCAAAGGATTGCACAATAAAAAAGCAAAACAGTATTTCAAAAAGAATGTCAGAATTTCAAATGTCAGAAATAAGCCAGAATGAATTTCAATTATCATGACTTCCTCTTATCGTTCAGTCTCACTCGCGTCTTAAACTAATTAAAATGTTTTCGCACGTGAAATTGAGTAAAATTTAATTGCCAATGAAAACTAGAGCACAATGATTTGCAATCTTTCAATCGATAACAAACGTTTTTAAAATCTGGATTTAGAATAATTTTCTTCCATGCCAGAGATGCTTTTCGATAGCCAAATATATCTTCGTGCCAAAATCAATTCTCTCCAATTTTAATCCAACATCGAATCTCCGCAATCAATAACACCCCACAAAACATGAGATCACACAATCTCACTACCAAAAAGGACGAGTCCTCTGATGCAGCAAAAATGGTAGCAGTGGTAAAAATGTTCTCATGTATCACTGAACCAGTCGGCTATGAGTCGACTCTGACTGGCTGGGTTGGAGCTGCCGTGGACCGAGAAAGAGGTGCGGGGCGCTGGGGGCACCGATTTGCTGCGCTTCCATCGGAAGGCATTGCTGTGCTGCAGTGGAAGGCCCAGTTTCTCTGCACAGACCCATTATACTTGCATTCGGGTTAGTGATACAAGAAATGAACTATCAATGATAGGACTGGCTGTTGGTAGGCTATAGATTGCGATTATCTGCTACTGTATAGTTGGTATATTTGTGACGCTTGGTGGATTGCTATATTTGGTCATTTAGTAAATATTTGGTAAATATTTGGTAAATTGGTGTGGTTTATCTGCTACTGTATAGTTTGTATATTTGTGACACTTGGTGGTGAACAGCTATATTAGGTAAATTGGCCATAAGTAGGTTTGTTTTTCAGTCTAAAAAGCCTGGCCTAAACGCGGGCTCAATAAAATGTTCATAACTCTTGCAAGTTATGGTGCAAATAAGGGCTAACTTCTTAGAACGCCGGTGAAAAGGGCATCCTCATTGAAGAGGAAAGGGACAAGGTGGAAATTGTTTGAGAGAGCTTCCACAGCTGCCCTGTTGAGGGCATAGGCACTGCCGCTGCAGTAGTCTGGGTAGATGTCTTCATGGATCTCAGCTTTGCTTGCTGCATTTTTCTGCAAAAAAGTCTCAAATTGTAATCCATTCTTGATTATGGCGTTATCATCTTTGAGTAATTTCTTTGAATTTTGCCAAAAAATAAAAAAAATTTTTTTATGAAAAAAGTGTTTGAAGAAACAAGTGAAAATTTGCATCAGTAGGGTTAACCCAGCATCTAGCATACAATCACTAGTGTGTGCTTGCAGGGTGAATGATAGGCAAATTTAAAGGCCAATTTGATCATTAAGATAAGCGGACACCAACACCAGCGCGAAAGACCGGAGCTCCACTGAAGACGAAGCCCACAATTTGGGGCGGCTTTGTGAAGGCTGGGATGGCAGTCGACCATCGACGTAGGTCGAAAAACGTGTCCGAATCCGCTTTCACCAGCCACTCTAGACGGGGACAAAATTTGAGGGCCAGATGCAGCATCACGCCTGTTTTCAGTGACAGCAGCTCGTAGCTGTCCTGTAATTTAATTTTCTCATTTTCCATCTCTTTTTTACAGTTTTGATTCCGAGATTCATGTTTTAGTTATTGCGATATTAAGCCAAAATTACTGCGTTTTATTTTTATTTTTGGAGTTTAATTTTTTATTTCTCTATCCCAGATCTAGACTTTTGGAAGGCGCCTATTTGTTGCCGCAGCAGTCTTGGAGATACTTATGTTCAAGGCCTCCGTACCTCATGCTGGTAGATGAGCATATCCTCAGCTTGGGCATCGAGCACGTTGGACAACTCACTTGCATTGGCCAGTGCCAGTACAAATCGAGCCTCCACCTCTTCTGCTCCCGCCAGCCAAGTATTCCTGAGGGGCACCAATGATTCACCAGAGAAAACTTAATAGTGACCCTGAGTAGGAGTAGAAATTACGGGCTCATCATTTGCAGTTCAATGAAGCTTGCGCTGCCCTCTAGCCAGATTATTCTAAATAAAAATTGGGCTTGCGCGAGCGGAGCGTTAGCAGAGCGGTAGCGCCAAGCCCCTCTTATCGAGCAACACAACCAATTGCAGCTTTCCTAAAGTTTGCCAGGCTGTAGCTCGTCACACAGACATTGGAGAGCGCTGCAAATAGGCTCAATCGACGCGCCGAGGTCGAATTGTGGGGGCCCTCTTTGGACAAATATTTTTTAGAGCCTTATTAAATAAGTTATTTCCAAAAAACTTTTTAAAAAAAATGTCCGGTGTCCGGCCGCACACCGTCTGACCGTCCGTCCGTCCGCAGTGTTGCAGACACTTTGGCTGCTTCTGGGGCGGAGATCTCAACGGTTCTAGGATAAATCAGGGCAAAAAAGTGTCAAAGCACCTCTATTTTTGGCATTTTCCGCGTTTTTTAGGTCGAAACATCAATTTTTTGGGTAAAAATCAAGTTTTTTGGGTTTTTTACATTTTTTTTTACATTTTTTACACTTTTATATTTATGCGTTTCACAGGGTTTTTCGCCAAAAAACAGCACAATGTAGGAAATTTTGAACGTAGATTACGATGGTGGCACCCGTTTGCTTCTACCTGGTCTGCGTGGTCTTCCACCAGGCCGTGGTGAACAAGCAGGTCATCATCAACTTCATCTTGAGGCATTGTAAATGGTTTTTGGTCTAAAAAAACAGCACCATATAGGTAACTTTGCACGTAGAATACGATTGTGGCGCCAGTTTACTTCTATCTGGTCTTCATGGGCTTCCACCAGGCCGTGGTGAACAAGCAGGTCATCACCAACTTCGTCTTGAGGCATTCTAAAGGGTTTTTGACCCTACAATTAGCATCATATAGGTAATTTGGGATGTAGATTATGGTATCTGTTTTTCATGGTTTTCATGGGCTTCCACCAGGCCGTGGTGAACAAGCAGCTCATCACCAACGTCAATTTCGACTCCATGCATAGGGGCCTTGCCCCTGTATGAAGTGGATGAAATTATTATATAGTGGGTTATACTAACCCAAAAAATATCTCTTATCTATATTTTACCTGCGATTGAAGTAGGGGAAATTTTTTATTTAGCTTAATTTGAATTCTACTTGCGACTGAAGTGGATGAAATTTTTGACCGCGGAGCGGCCCGAAGGGCCGCTCTGCGGTCTATAGAGGTTACTAAACTTTTGTCCTGATATTGGGCTGGCGCGAGCGAGCATTAGCGAAGTGTCAGCGCCCAGCCCCTCTTTTCGACCCAGGTGTATGTTTTGGGGGTTATTGCTAGATCTCAATTTTGATAAGGCTCTAGCTCCTCACAGGAAGCTTCAATCTTTCTGATTCTTTTTGCATTGGAAAGAGCAGCGAGGAATTTATTAGAACTCGCGAAAAATCGCCAAAAAGTTTCAGAATGCTGGAGAAAATCACTCAAAACCATTTGTCCGAACTCCTTCTTCTTCTTCTCCTTCTTCTTCTCCTTCTTCTCCGCATCTATTCAATGGACGATAGTAGGTATTCATTTCTTCCCATTTCCCGAGTCCCTTGGCCTCATGTATTTATTTATTCATAGCTCTTCAGTTAAACAATGGAGTCACATGCACCAGTGGTGTAGTGGTGTAAGCGATTGGGTTGATGGATGAAACTGGTAGGTTCGAATCCATCTCAGGCATTCATTTTTATTTTTGCGTATTTAAAGTTGAGAAAACAACTGGTACCATCGCCAGGCCAAAAGTAAAGCTCTTTTCTCCCAAAAATCGAGTGCACTAAGCATAAGTTAAGAAAATTTCGCAAAAATTTTTTTGTTTGACAGCAAGTTTGCATTGTATTATTCATTTTCGAATATTTTCTTTTCATTAAATTTTTTACAGGTTTTTTCTTCTTTTTTTATATATCGAATAAAGTTTTGACTAAATATATAACCAACAATATAAAATTTGTATTTATACATTTTATGCTATATTAAAAGTGGAAGAAATATCTGATACCATCGGCAGGCCAAATGTGGGACTCTTTTCTCCAAAATTTGCAGTTGCCTGGAGTAAAAAGTCAAGGAAATACATTTTCTACTAGTGGAATCTGCTGCGTCATCTGCATTTTGTTTTGGGCGCGCATGGAAAGAGACACTGAACTGCGCGCCAAAAACAAAATGCAACTGTCCAAGCAGCAGATTCCACTAGTAGAAAATGTATTTCCTTGACTTTTTACTCCAGGCAACTGCAAATTTTGGAGAAAAGAGTCCCACATTTGGCCTGCCGATGGTATCAGATATATGTGTATGTATGTATGTATGGGTATCTGGAAATGCTGTCCACGGGCGAATTCTCAACGGATTTTGACAAACTTTTTTTTCCCTGAAAGGTAATGCTATTTTAGGAAGATCTGGAGGGGTAGACCCAGAATTTGAGCATTTGAAACATTACTTTTTTGGGTAGAAATATTGAAAAATGGGGTATGCTGTAAAATGCTCAATTCTCAATGGATTTTGACAAACTTTTTTTTCCCTGAAAGGTAATAATATTTTAGGAAGATCTGGAGGGGTGGAACTGATCCCGGAGCATTTGAAACATTACTTTTTTGGGTAGAACTTTTGAAAAATGGGGTATGTCGAGAAATGGCAGATTCTCAACGGATTTGGACAAACTTTTTTTTTGCTGAAAGGTAATAACATTTTAGGAAGATCTGTAGGGGTGAAACTGGTCCCGGAGCATTTGAAACATTATTTTTTTGGGTAGAAAGTTTGAAAAATGGGGTATGTTGAGAAATGGCGAATTCTCAACAGATTTGGACAAACTTTTTTTGCTGAAAGGTAATAACATTTTAGGAAGATCTGGAGGGGTGGAACTGTTCCCGAAGCATTTGAAACATTACTTTTCTGGGCAGAAAATTGGAAAATTGCAATATACAGTTTTTGTGCTGTAATACCTGAAGTCTTGAGAATTGCACAGAATACTTGATTTCTTTTGTTCACAAGTCTTATATGTTGATTCTAAATCTGTGCTTACTTTTGAAATTGATTGAGATACCACAGACTTGCTTCTTTGAGTGACAAAATTTCATATATAGGATGCGCTCCGCGGTCACCTATTGCGCTTTGCGCCATATACTTGTTTTCTTAGCAAAGACATAAGTTTTATACCTTAGATTGTGAACTTTGTGCACTGTAAAAATTATCGGGCTGACACCTGGTTTCCCCCCCCATGAGATTTCCCCCCCCCCCCAAGCAATAACCCCCCCCCCCCTCATGAAAGTTCTCCCCCCCCCCATGAAGGTTTCCTCCCCCCCCCCCCATGAAGGTTTCCCCCCCCCCCCCCCCCAAGAATTTTACCTATACCCACACACCCTGCGCTAACTCGTCCCCTAGTTGATAAGGCTCAGCAGTAAAACTAGGTGAAAATAGGTGAAATTGTGTCTTGGGGGGGAAACTAGTCATCGAAATCGAGGACTAGTTTCCCCCCCCCCCCAAGAGTTTTGACGACTAGTTTCCCCCCCCCCCCAAGACACAATTTCACCTATTTTCACCTAGTTTCACTGCTGAGCCTTATCAACTAGGGGACGAGTTAGGGCAGGGTGTGTGGGTATAGGTAAAATCTGGGGGGAAACCTTCATGGGGGGGGTCCTCCCCTGGGGGGCCGGTAACCCTCCATGGTGGGGGGGTAATGGCCATGGGGGGGAACCAGGCGTGAGCCAATTATCGTCAGTCCAATGTAAAACTGGATTAATTAATGATAAGAGAGCACCTGGCCAAAATAATAATATGTATTTAAAATATGAGCTCCCAAAAAAGTAAAATATAGAAACATTTTTAAAAAATATACAGAGCAAAAACAATTTTAACTGACTCTGCTACCCATCTCCATTGCAATTAATTGCAATTGATTATAAAAAATATGCCTTGGTCTAATTCTACGTACATATGATAGTTTTCAAGAAATAGACAAAATTTTGGACTTAAAATTTAAAAAAAATTATATTTCAACTAATGGGTAAATTCTGCAAAATTTGGGAGCCAACTACATTTTGACCAAATCAATTGCCATTAAAGTAAGGTGCTCTCTTATCATTAATTAATCCAGTTTTACATTGGACTGACGATAATTTTTACAGTGCACAAAATTCACAATCTAAGGTATAAAACTTATGTCTTTGCTAAGAAAAAAATTTCATCCACTTCAGTCGCAAGTAGAATTCAAATTAAGCTAAATAAAAAATTTCCCCTACTTCAATCGCAGGTAAAATATAGATAAGAGATATTTTTTGGGTTAGTATAACCCACTATATAATAATATAAATAATCTAAAAATTCGGCTGACTCCCTGACCCCCCCCCCCCAAAGGTTTCACCCCCCCCCCGAAGGGTTTGACCCCCCCCATGACTTTCACCCCTCCCCCAAGAGTTTCACCCCCCCCCCAAAGGTTTTACCCCCCCCCCAAAGGGTATATGTTGAAACAAGTATATGGCGCAAAGCGCAATAGGTGACCGCGGAGCGCTTACACATTCACATGTAGCAAAAGCCATAAATTAAGGAAAATTTCTGCTGTGAGAGTGAACATTGCATCTCAAAAGGAAAAGTATGTGGTTTCTCAACCAGTTTTCAAAAGTAAGCACCGATTTGGAATCGTTATATACGACTTGTGAATCAAAAAACCAAAGTCTTCTGTTCAATTCGCGTTCAGCTGCTACTAATTATTGATGCTATTGTCATGTGTGCAGCTTTAGTCACTAAGAAGGCAAGTATGTGGTTTCTCAACAATTTTAAAAAGTAAGCACATATTTGGAATCGTTATATACGACTTGTGAACAAAAAAACTCAAGTGTTCTGTTCAATTATCAGCCGTTCAACTGCTACTAATTATTGATGCTATTGTCATGCATAAAAGTTTGTCACTCAAGAGGGCAAGTCTGTTTCGTTTCTCAACCGTTTTCAAAAATAAGCACAGATTTGGAATCGTTATATACGACTTGTCAACAAAAAAACTTAAGTTGTCTGTGCAATTCTCAAGACTACAGGTGCTACAGCGCAAAAACTCTATATTGCAATTTTCAAGCCTTTCTACCCAAAAAAGTAATGTTTCAAATACTCGGAAACCCGTTCCACCCCTCCAGATCTTCCTAAAATTGCATTACCTTTCAGGAAAAAAAAAGTGTGTCCCAATCCGTTGAGAATTCGCCCGTTTCCAGCATTTCCAGAAATACATACATATATATATATATACCAGGACAAAATTTTAGTAACCTCTATATACCGCGGAGCGGCCCATCGGGCCGCGCCCCGGGCAAAAATTTTTAATAGCTTAAAATACTCTTCTGTACATATCTCGAAATTTAAACTCAAGGAATTTTCATGTAGATGATTAAATACCTACTTTTTTTTGAGTCCAGCTTTAAGGCTTCGCAAGCGAAGCCTACGCAGTTGCTAGTATAGCTTGCATTCAGCTTTAAGGCTTCGCAAGCGAAGCCTACGCAATTGCCACTATACAAATTCGTTTGACTAAGCCTAAGCCTTTTTTAGAATCAGTATACCTTAAAGCCTATACTGATTCTAATGAGGCTTAGGCTTAGTCAAACCAATATGTATAGTGGCAATTGCGTAGGCTTCGCTTGCGAAACCTTAAAGCTGAACGCAAACTGCGTAGGCTTCGCTTGCTGAAGCCTTAAAGCTGGACTCAAAAAAAAGTAGGTATTTAATCATCTACATAAAAATTCTTAGTTTAAATTTCAAGATATGTACAGAAGAGTATTTTAAGGTATTAAAATTTTTTTCAATATAGTACCCTTTGGGGGGGGGGGTGAAACTCATGGGGGGGTGAAGGTCATGGGGGGGGGGGGGGGGTGAAACTTGGGGGGGGGGTGAAACCTTTGGGGGGGGGGGCTCGAAGGGTCAGCCAAAAATTCTTCCGCAAATAATTTTTCCAAAAATAGGAAAATACGGCGGGCTAATTGAGGGAAAAATTTAGAGAAAGCAAAGCCGCAAATCAAGTGCAGTTCTGCAGACCTTTGAGAGCCGTTTACGTCGCGACTGGACGCACTTCGATCTCTGCAGGGGGAGACGCGATAAAGAGGAGTTTTCTGGCCTCACAAGTCCGCGGCTGGAGCAGAAGGCGAGTGGCGAACTCTTTGTCTGCGAACTGAATGCTGAACTCTGACAAAATGTTTTTTTTTGAATAATTTTGGAAAGAAAAGTTGGCAAGAAAGCCAAAGTTATGAGTTTTTAAGGCATCAAGAAAAAGAAAGAAAAAGCTACTTAGGAAGCAGTTGTGACAGCAGAAAGAAAGTTACTTTCGAGGGGATCGTCGCGAAATTTTTCTTGTTCCCGAGAAGCCAGTTGCACCATGAACTGATAGAAGAGCAAAACAGCCAGGAGCAGAATTATAGCTTTGACGAATTGGCTCAGCCATGGATTCATTGTCGTTTATGTTTGTTTCATGGTGCAAGTTTCTGACATTCTCTGTAAAGAACAAACTATTATATCTGTTACCATCGGCAAGCCCAATGTGGATCTCTTTTCTCCAAAAGTTGAAAATGTCTCGAGTTAAAAGTCTAAGAAATAAAATTAATACCTACTTTTTTCCAATTCCAGACAAAATTTTGCAGAGGAACCAAAAAAGAAAGATAACTTAAAGTGGGAATCATCGTATTGAGTTACTGCGCAATGTATATTCTCAGTTTGAGTTGAGGCTTAACTAAATTTAGTGACAGCTTATGATTTTGAGCACTAAGCGAATACGTTTCCTCTTTAAAGAGAGTTTTGAAGTTGAACCGGCAGAACACCTGCTTGCTACTTTTGTGGAAAATAAGTTCTTACGGCTTTTATTGCATCAAGAAGAAAGTCTATGTACTCTATTCCTACAACATATTTTTGACTTAACTTCGTAAAACCAGACTGGTAAAGATTAGCTTGCGGTTGCTTGGTGAGCGGAGGAATCCATTTCATCTATTAAGTGTCAGTCCTTAGCAACCAAGGCTATAACAAACAGAGGTTTCCATTCTGATACTCCAAGGCCTGAATTATGTTCAAGGACAAATTAAATTTTAGTTAAAGAAATAATTTGGGTGTTTATCCTGCAAATATTTTTCTGAAACATATCCGAATAGAGGGCTTATTATGGTTAAATATAACACCCTTGACATTTGACAAGTCGTTACATGGACAAAATATGAACAGACAGACCATGGGAGAGAAAATTAATTGGATTCGTGTGAGCCACACTAAATCCGATAACTTTAATGACTAAAAACTAATTTTTTAATTTTTCGATGTCATTAAATGTTTACTTCACATCGCCTTCGGATTATATTCTTTCACAAAAAAAACTAAATGGGTACCATTGAGCACGACCAGTGTTGGCGAAACCCAATAAATACAAATATTTAAAGTTATCATAATATTACATCTATTTTTGTTATTTCACACAGGCAAAAATTTGCTTGCGGCCGCTTGCTCAGCGGGGGAATTATTTCATTTATTAAGTGCCATTCCTTAGCAACCAAAGCTATAACGATCAGAGGTTGCCACTCCTGTGGTAGTTGCGTGGAAAAACCATAAAGATCTGTTTTATAATCAAGGACAGAAAGACGAAATTTATCGAAATTGTGCTGAATTTTGAATATTTCTCAAATATTTCTTAACAGATAAGTTTTAAATAAAAAATCTGACGTAAGGACTTTTGTCAAAGAGATTGCACCTTCATAACACGTTATAAGAAAAGGTGATACCTAAACCGGAGACCATCGGAGACTAGACACAAGATCCAAAACACTTTTGACTAAAAATATTCTTTCGACGTCAGCATATGTGTGCCAAAATTTCACGGTATGGCCAATAATTCCCACATAAATATTAATGACCACATTCAAAATAATGCCCACATACAGTGATGAAAAGAAATGCAATAAAATTCCTCTAAATGACCAAATATAGCAATCCACCAAGCGTCACAAATATACCAACTGTACAGTAGCAGATAATGCAATCTATAGCCTACCAACAGCCAGTCCTATCATTGATAGTTCATTTCTTGTATCACTAACCCGAATGCAAGTATAATGGGTCTGTGCAGAGAAACTGGGCCTTCCACTGCAGCACAGCAATGCCTTCCGATGGAAGCGCATCAAATCTGTCCCCAGCGCCCCGCACCGCTTTCTCAGTCCACGGCAGTTCCAACTCAACCATCCAGAGTCGACTCATAGCCGACTGGTTCAGTGCTACATGAGAACATTTTTACCATTGCTACCATTTTTGCTGCATCGGATGACACATCCTTTGGAAGTGAGATTCTGTGATGTTATGTTTTGTGGGGTGTCATTGATTGCGGAGATTCGATTTTGGATTAAGATTGGAGAGATTTGATTTTGGCACGAAGATATATTTGGCTATCGAAAAGCATCTCTGGCATGGAAGAAAATTATTCTAAATCCAGATTTTAAAAACGTTTGTTATCGATTGAAGAGATTGCAAATTGTTATGTTCTAGTTTCCATTGGCAGTTTAATTTTACAATTTAATTTTACACAATTTTACGTGCGAAAAACATTTTAATTAGTTTAAGACGCAAGAGATTGAACGACAAGAGAAACTCATGAATGATAATTGAGATTCACTCTGGCTTGTTTCTGGAATTCCATATTGCCAATTACAAGGTTCTTTTAAAAAGCTATTTAGCTTTCTTGCTGTGCACTCCTTTGACGTTCTTCCACGCAGGTTCTTGTCATCGACTTGGACAACGCAATCTGTCGGTCTAAATAGGTGAATGATAAGGTAATGAAGTGGGTCAGTGGTGATGGTGATCAGGGTCCATGATGCTGCCCTCTGGAGGCGGACACCATTGATTGGGCCTGCGACGTGGGTCACACTGCAACTCATATTTGAGCCATAAAGCGAAGCAAAGCCAGTCTGTCAGAGGAACACAGCAAAGCAGTCTGCTGGTATATTCCGAATTTCTGTATCAATTTTTTCAACATAGCTAGTCCATTTCAGCTCAGCAAAACACAATACTCTAAATGCCACAAATGCTTGCTGCAATTTCATCAGCTCTTAACAACCCGTTCGGAAAGATTTCGTGCCACAATTTCTACCAATCCATAACATCCCCCAAAGCAATGCAAAAGCAACATTGGGAGGTGCTGGGAAGCTGGTCTGCATGGTGGGCGGGGGGAGGCGCTGCGGGTCGTCGCAGATGG
>JASANA010006788.1:0-12453 GCA_030248095.1 Ptycholaimellus sp. GST1_10
CTGAGACAAAAGAGAATGTAAAGAACTTCATAGGTGGGGCCGTGGTAGGCGGGCAGGGGATTGCTGAGCGTGTTTCGGCGGTCCTCATCCAAGCTGGAGAAGGGAATGGGCTGATCATCGAAGATCTCCATCTCGGCCAGCGCCTTAGCACATCTCTCTTTCAACCCCTATCCTTTGAGGGGGATGAAGGAAGGGAACCGTTCTCAGCAGTCGGCTGGAAGGGTCGGCAACCTTCTTGGGGTTGGGCGAGACTGCCCGCATGCGCCGATTGGGGCGGCTCCGGTTGGAGCTGTTCTGGCGGGCCATGCGTTCTTGCTGAAGAGGAGTCGCAAGGCGCTTGGAGTTGTAGAGACGAGGGGCCTGTGTGCGGGAAGATGTAGCTGCCTCTCCCCCGGCCACCACGTCAGTTCCCGCTCCCTGCTGTCTGCCCTGCCAACTCTTCGCCTCTCGCCGTCCAGAGCTCTCCTTCAAACCTCCATCTTCCCATCTGATGGGAGGATGAGGGAGGAGGAACCTGGTTGAAGCGATTGAGGAAAGGATCATCATTGCTGATCTGCTGCAGGATTGCTTCGTTGACTGCAGCCAGCGTTGGGGAGTGGGTGGGCTCCGGCGGCGTCTCCAGGTAGCCCAGCAGGGCATTGAAGTCACGGGCCGACTGTCGTCCGCTCTCCTCCTCACCTCCCTCCATCTATTCCAATCACCCCATCTCTGGAGTGAAGGAGAAGGGAAAGAAGAAAAGCCTGTTTCAGGTGCTCTGAATGAGCCTGCAGTGTGTAGGCGGGGGTGTGGAGAGAGTCGGAAGGAGCGGGTGGTGGGTCTGGCCAGCGTGGCAGATGCAGTCGGGGGCTGTGCGCAACGCGAGGCGGAAGAGTGGGCAGAGGGGGCGGGTGTTCCAGGTTGCGCTGACGTTGCCACGCTCTGTCCAGCTGCTTCTGCTGCTGCTGAACCATCATTTGGTCTGTTCGTATCCCTGCGCTGCATCCCTTGCCCCCTTGCTCTCGAACTGACCCGGGCTGGGGCCGCCCCAGTCCACGTCCTCCGGCGGTGGGAACGGGCCCTTCCAGTCTGCCAGCGGCGCTACCTAGTGTCGCCCTGCCTTTCCTGGTGGAAGGTAGGGGAGAGAGGGGTGGTAGAAGTAGCCGCCACAGGCCTCGTGGAGGGTGGGGTGGAAGAGGAAGCCGCCAGCGTGGTTGTCCTTCCAGAAGTTGCTCAAGTAGGCGATCTTCTTCTCCTCCTTCAAGTCCCCGAATGTCTCATTCACCCACTCCACCTCCTACAGGGGCGGGAAGGGGCCGACCCAGTTGGCTACTGGCACAATGATGTGCTTCCCTGCCTTCCCCTCTGGAAAGGTGGGTGGAATGGGGCCGAGGGCAGAGTGGTAGTGGATGATGCCTTGGTCGTCGTGGTCGATGGGGAGGAACATGTAGGCGCCCTCCATGCCGTTCTTGTAGATGTCGGACAGCCAGACAATGGACTTCAACGGCGGCTGTGGCCACTGCCACTTCTTCCCTCCGAAGCCTCCTTCGAAACTTCCCTTCAACCAATCCATGGACGGCTCCTTCCCTGCCTTCTCCGTCCCTTCCTTCCCCTCCCCAGCCTTTCCCTGGCGAGGACCATGCTGCTGGAGTGGCGTCTGGCCCTCTTCGCCCAGGGACCACTGCTTGCCGGGGTCGGGGAGGAGAGGTGGGCGGGTGGCCTTCTTGCGAGGGCGCTTGTCCTTCTTCATCTCCTGAGGGCTGCGGCTGCGGCGCGAGAGAGGCGGCGAGGAAGTCTGGTGAAGGTGGGCGCCCTTGGTGCCCATCACTGGCTTCCCTTGCCCGAATCCCTTCTCTGGCGACCACTGCATCTCGATTCTCTCACTCTTTCTCTGCTCTATTGCTTCTGCAACTTCAAGCACTTGATCATCAACTCCTTCCCCACCTTCTCTCTCACCCTCCCCCATGCTCCACTGCTTATACGAGCAAGCATGGAGGAAGGGAAGGGATGGGGTAGGAAGAAAATTGTTGGCTAAGCATGCGGACTTGGAGACGGAGGGCGACCAGGAGGAGAACCACTCCAACAAGGTCGCCGTCCTCTCCCTCAACGCGGAGCCTAGATGAACCCTCCCCTCCCTCCTCACTCCCCATGCCTGGGGGGTTGGAGGGAGGAGAAAGAGAGGGGTGAGGTCGCCAACGACCCTGCCGCTGATGGGGATGATCGGGCCCCAGGCGGCGAAGGCGACGAAGGCGTTGGGGAAGACGTCGGCCATGCCCATGGCAATGGCCATGCCGTCCCGGCGTCGGCGGAAGGTGACCAGCTCTCTGTTATCATTGTACAGGCCAAAGGTCTCTCTTTTCTGGTTCAAGTTTATCTGGCGTAGGATGAGGGGGCATCTGATGGTAGAAGTGCTGACACTGAGGAACATGGGGCAATCCCTCCTCTTTAATACAGTCCGGGATGGCCATAAATGGTACAATCACGATTGGGAAGTTGAGAGGTGCCCAGGGACCTTCTCCATTGCTGGTTCGGTCCTCCTCGATGCCTACATCGAGAGGGCTCCTCTCCACACTGGGCGCTGACACTTTGCTAAGGCTCACTTGCGCCAGCCCAATACAGGAGTTTTCTACTATATTCTATCATATTGCCACTGCGATAAAATAACCATTACGAACCTTGTGAGGTGATTCAGATACTAAATCTTTCACAATATTCTGGCAAAATATATGGCAAAAGCTGCATTTTCCATATTTTTCCACATTTTCAAATTTTAGACAATAATGCAGGAAATGACCGGCCTATCAGTGACTGATCAAAAAGATAAGCAACTGTTTGCGGTAAGTCCTCTGTGTGCACACTGGAAATGTGACATCTGTGTTTTAGGAGCTCTTGGCTGTGCTTCAGCTTACTGCAAAACTTGGCCTCAGCTTTGCCGACTTTGAAGTCATTTGTAAATGCCTTCACAAAAGAAGCACCAACCCCTGGGCTTGGGAGCAGCTATGAACAATGCTTGTGAAAAAGCTTTGCAATGATTGGTTGAATGGCAAAACTGGGGCCTTTGACAGTTACCCTTCTCCACCATCACCTCTCCTACTGCCGCAGCCAGCTCCTGGATCACTGCCGCTGCAGCCCCCTGGCCAGGGGCTGACGCTGCCTACCGGACCAGGGCACCCAATACCACCCAACCCCTATCCCACCTACTTCCCACAAGCACAGTGGCCAGGGTACGGGTGGGGTATGGCTTGGGTCACACCCCGCACTACAGCTTGCTGAAGATCAAGCACATGGCGGAGACATTTGATGGCTCTGCCATCCCCAAGTACCCGCACTTCCGCTCCTGGGTGACCAACTTGCTGGAGCAGATGCCAATGCCAGAGCAAGACAAGTTCTACTACCTGTACAACTCACTCGAGGGCCGCGCCAAATCCACCAATGCGCTGACCTCCTCAAGACTGCCCTCTTCCAGCAGCTGACCAAGTTGCCAACAGCAATCGATGAGGACCTGAACAGGATGGAGGCGCTGGCAGACAGCCTCTCCAAGATCCTGGACCAGCTCCGGGCTGCCAGCATCCCAGACAGCACCATCAATGCCTACGCATACTCCACCTTCTCCAAGCTACCATCCAGCCTCGCACTTGACATCCAGCAGAACCAAGCCAGACAAGGCGAGGAGCCAGTGCCCACCATCCCTGAGCTCATTGTTGACCTGCATGCTGAGGTCAACCTACTGTGCCACCATGGGGGCCCCAGGCTGATGACGGCAACACGGGCAGGCTCAACGTTTGTCGCCAGTGGCTGGACAAAGGAGGTGGGCCCCAAAAATCAGAAACGAGGCTCAGCAAACGCAAAAGCTGGCGCCCAGCCAGAAACAAAGGGGGATGGGTGGCAAAAGCCATCCCGGCCCCAGGCCTGCCCCTTCTGTGCCGACTCCGGCCATGGCGCCATTGGCTGCAAGAAGGTCATCTTGCTAGAGGAGCGCAAGGCCAAGGTCAAGGCCAACAAGCGCTGCTACAACTGCATCTCCTGCTGGCATGGCAAGCATGACTGCCTGAGCAAGAACCGAGCCAAGGGCAAGGCCATGGGCGCCGAGGGTGCCGTCATCCTGCCCACCTTTGAGGCCAAGGCCTCCCGTCCCCAGCACGAGGTGGAGAGTGTCGTTGCCATCAAGGGCATCCTTGACTTTGTGTCCTCCTTCTCCTGGCTCTGGCTTGACGTCGCCTGGCAGCTCAAGCTCCACCTCCTCCCACCTGAGCAGGTGGATCTTGCCTACGCTGGCACCCAGCACCCTGTCCAACTCTGCACCCAGCCAGCCTTGGTTCAGGTGTGGGGTAAGGGGGGCAAGGTCGTCATCCTCAAGGCCTACATGGCCGACAGTGTCTGTTGGACTGTCTGTAGTGTCCGACAGTGTCTGTACAGCCCGGCCTCCTCCGCAAGATCAATCCCGCTGAGGTCACCAATCTGCCCAGTGCCAAGGCCCAGTCCTTCCGGATGGACCTCCTGATCGGTGCCAATGCCCACAATGCCTTTGTTGGCGCCTCCTGTCCCTGCACCGAGGTCACTCCCCTCCTCACCACCTACCATTCCTGCCTAGGGGTGGTGCTGGACAGGTACGTGGAGGCAGACAAGCTCAGCAACAGCATCGGAGGCCATGACCAGCTCTGTGCCTTCACCCACGCCCAGCCGATCGCCTGCCAGCAGCTCCTGCACCACCAGACGGAGCTTGAGAGTGTTGGCTTCAAGGCAGAGGCCAGCAGCACAGCAACGGTCAACAACGAGTGGATGGAGAAGCTGATCAGCGAGATCACCTGGGGCGAGGACGGCTCCTTCACAGTGCCACTGCCCTTCCACGCCGACGCCAGCGCCCTCACCCACAACTTTGGCCAGGCGTTCTTGAGGGCCCAGAAGACCCGTGCCCACCTCTCCAAGGACAAGTGCCAGGCCTACTACGCAGAGTTCGAGGTGCAGGCCAAGGATGGCATCATTGAGCCCATCTTGAAGCCCGCTGCACCACTTCATCTCATTCATCATCTCCCTCATTTCAAGGCACTGGAGTTGAAGAAGGTGCAGCCGGTGGTGGACGCTTCATTGTGCTGTGGACAGCCACCCCGCAGCCTCAACAACATGATCGACCTTGGCCCAAATCTGCTCACCAACCTGCACGCCATCCAGCTGATCCTGCGTGTGGGACAGTTTGCCTTTGCTGCCAACCTCAAGTCTGCCTTCTATGCCATGAAGGTGTGGGAGGACCTCAAGGACGCCCTGAGGATCGTCCTGCCCAAGGACAAGGACAAGCCTCTCAGCGACCAGAACTACCAGGTCTGGCGCTACACCCAAGTGATCATGGGCTGCTCAGCAAGCCCGTGGTTGGTCCAGGCGTGCATCCGGAAGCTGGTGCAGGACAGCCTGGATGCCAATGAGACCTTCGGCCTCACCTGCCAGGAAATCAAGGCCATCCCCAGGTGCACCTACGCGGACAACATTCTCTGGCCCTTCCCCAACACAGAGATGGGCCTGCGCGTTGCCTACAGCCTCATCCAGCTCTTTGCTGCCAGTGGGTTTATCCTGTGCAAGTTTGGCTCCAACTGCCTAGTGCTACTCAAGGGGCTACAGCCAGACCAGTGCCTGCTGCCCGACGACGTGGTCTCCATTTGCAAGGACTCCGTTGCCGTCCACCCCATCAAGCTTGCCAACATCCCCAACTGGCTGACCGTCCACAAGCTCAGCTCCGCCATCGCTCACACCTATGACGCCTACAGCCTGGCGATGCTGGTGATGCTCAAGGGATGCCAGCTGGTGCACACCGACTTCCCCGTGCCCCGTCTTGCTTTCCCCAGCACCACTGCCACCCTCGCGGCCTTCAGCGATGCCAATCCAGAGGCCTACGGCTTCGCAATCTTGACCTTCAGCCCCACCTGCCCTCCAAGGCTGGTCCTTGCCAAGACCCGCCTCATCCCCAGCAACAAGACTGGGATCATCTTCACCATCCCACGGGCAGAGCTCTGAGCAGCCGTCACTGCCACCCGAGCCTGCACCATCATACAGGCTGCTCTCAAGGGCATTGTCCGCGTACGGGACGTGGTGCACTACATCAACAATGCTGCCATCCTCAGATGGCTGGCAGCCGAGGAGGCACCCCGGGCATACAAGAACTACCGGGTCCAGGAGATCCTCAGCGCCAAGCTGCAAGCCTGCTTCTCCTACATCCTTGAGCTTCCACAGCAGCCCCGAGTTCCTCCAGCTGGCCCCAGCGGAGTGGCCGGTTCAGCCCCACCAGCCCATGAGCATGGCGGCGGCAGCGGCTCTGGTTGAAGAGCCCCCCGGACCCGCCCCTGCTGCACCCTTGCTGCTCCAGGAGCTGGAGCCCAAGTGCTTCTCCTCCCTCCACCGCCTCCTCAGCACATCGGCCTATGTCCTCTGCTTCTGTGACCCCAACAGCATTGAGAAGGGGAAACTGCTCTGGGTGGAGAAGAAGCCCATCTTCCTCCGCCTCATTTGGGAAGTCCAATCAGAGGCCTACCCCGAGCTCATCCAGTACCTGGAGATGAAGAAGGGGACCAAGAAGACAGAGAACTTGGCCAAGCAGTTTGGCGCCGTCCTTGTTGAGGGCCTGATCTGGGTTGGCTCCGACTTTGGCATGCGCAAGCCGATGACCAACAGCCTCCCGCCCATCCTCCTACCTGCTGGGCATGCCCTCACTGCCCTCCTGGTCCTGCACCTCCACGGGAGCAATTGCCACGGCCCCGTCAGTGCGGTGCTGGGCATCCTCTGCCGCCAGTTCTGGGTGCCGTGTGGGTACCAGATGGTGGCCCAAATCTGCTGCCCCTGCTGGACCTGTTGGAGTTCGCCACCCGCCACCCCATCAACTTCTGCTTCTGCCCCATCTGAGCACCACGGCACCATGGAGCAGTGGAGCGGCTGGTGGGTGTTGTCAAGAGCTGCCTGTGTCCAGCGCTCTGGAACCAGCACCTGTCCAACAAGACATTCCACCCCCTCGCCTGCCACATCAAGTCCGTCCTCAACAACCGCCCACTCTGCCTGCTGGCCTGACTTCTGGCCTGACTTCTGCTGACTTCTGGTCACTGACACCAGCCTCCATCCTGACGCCCAACATGGACTGCAAGCCCTTCCATGATGGCGCCACATTCAAGAAGGGCCTCTGCCACCTCCTGGCCAGCCGCCAGGCTGCCGCCATTGAGTTCTGCCGCCGCTTTGCCACCGAGTACCTCAGCTACCACCAGTCTCTTAACCTCACCATGGCCGCCCGCCAACACATCAAGCCCGCCAGCCTCCTGCTGCCTGGGACAGCCTGTCTGCTGGAGGACCCGACACCATGCCACCAGTGGAAGATCATCCACATCGTCCGCACCTTCCCCAACACCCTTGGCAATGTCTGCACCACTGACGTCATCAACGCCAATGGCTATGCCTCACCCTCTGTCGCAGCCAGTGGTTCAGGTGATGGTCTCCAGCCTCAGAACTCAACGCCTTTGGCTGGAGAATCCAGGGTTTGGGAGCTGAACCTGAGTGAGTTGGTGGTGGACATGGAGGAGGCGGACGCAGTGCATGGCAAGCGGGCAACGATGGGCATGGCAAGGAGGAGCCCAACCCCGACAAGTCCATCACCTACTAGGACTTCGTCAACAGCGCCTTTGGCTGTTGCAATGGGCACCTGCCAATTGCTCAGCCTCTTCTCTTGGTTCCCCACTTCCAACCCTCTTTCCCACCCCCCCCCCCCTGCCCTGCTGAACTACAGCGCTGAGCGGACAAGTGCAAAGGGAGCGTCGTCTGCTTCTGGCTTGGCTTTGAGTGCATCAACACAGTCGCTGGCCCTCTTGTGGAGGTGTCGACACCCTCTTGTCGCTGGCCCCAGTGCTTGTGGCAAGGAGAAAGCCCAGCCTAGCACCATGCTGGTGGCCCTTCGGTGAGGCTACCCTGTGGCCCTTGGAAACTTGACGCAGGGCATGGCCTGCCATTTGCACATTTACCTTCCAATCCTTCTTTCCTCCATCACCCAGTACTCCCATTTCAACCAGTCTAATTTAGCCCACTGACATGCTTAGGCAAAAAGGCAATATGCTAGTCTTCAGGAGGTGGAGGAGGAATATGCTAGTCGCAGTTGCTAGGCAGACAATATGCTAGTCTTCAGGAGGAGGCGGTCTTCAGACCCCTGCAGGAGGCACTGATTGCAACAGTCCTCTTCCCAGTATACAGCGACGGCTGCGCTGAGTCCAGGGGTTGCAAGGTTAACAGGTTGACGGGCCTGCCCCTTGCCTATAGAGCTGGAGAAGAGCAATAGCAGCACCCGTGTGCTTGAGCTACTGCTACTCCATGGGTACATGGGCCTGATAACAGACCTCAAAGAGGCCCCCACAACTCAACAGTTGCAAGAGCTTATCTTGCCACTCAAACAAACCCAACCCAGGGTGGGCCCTGCTTGAGGGCCCTTAATCAGCTCCCACATGTGTCCATAAAAGGAGCCTGCGGTGACCAGTCTCTCACTTGCTCTCTCTCTCGCTCTCTCTCTCACAGCTACTCCTTGTCCTTGGACTCTTCATCCTTTGCATCATGCGAGCCATGCATCCTACCACCTCCCCCTCCAAGGCCTCCAAGGTTCCCCGGTCGCCCTCTGGCATTGTGAAGGCCACCAAGTCTAAGAAGAAGGTGGTGAAGAAGCCGGCGCCTTAGATGATGCTGGACTCCATGGTGGCATTGGTGGAGGAGCAGAAGAAGCTGGCGCCCAACCCTGGCTCAGAGACAGAGTCCTCCCTCAGCTCCGCATCCTCCGGCGAAGTCCACTCCTCTCTCTCTCTTTGTCCTATCTCTCCTTATGACCTTTGTGATCTCCACACTTGGCTGTATGGGCAGCAAGTGGAAGGAGAGGAGACGAGTGAGGAAGTGGTGAAGGCTCAAGAAGCAGTAGAGGCAGCCTTGAAGGAGACCAAAGGCAAGGCCATCCTGATGCCCAGGGGCAAGCTCCTGGAGACTGGAGGCAATGCCGTGGAGTCTGGAAAGGAGGAAGAGGTGGTAGACATGGAGGAAGCAGACCTGTCGGCAGATGAGGGGTCCCTCATCATCGTGGACGAGGACCTGGAGGACCAGGCAAAGCAGGAGGATGCCCCTCCGATCCTGGATGCTGAGGTCACCATCTGCACGGACCCTGACGCCGAGGCCTACGATCCTGGCGCCCCTCTCTCTCCAGTCTCCCCGGCAGAAGAACATCCCCCTCCACTCTCTCCGTCCCCTGTGGCTCCTGTCAAGATGCCGACTTCCCTCAAACGCCCCTCTTCCCTGCCCCTCTCCAAGGGCACCCTGAAGCAGGTGGCCATGCTGATGGTGGCCAACAGAGGGGAATGGCGCAAGATGCAACTGGAATGCCGCGCCCCACCTCCCTCATCCTTCCCTCCGCCCCCTCCCCCGAATTCCATCTCACCTCCTCTTTCCCCGCCGCCCCCTCCAACGGCGGCAGAGTGGCGTCGGGAGCGAGTGCGAGTGGAGGGCGGCGAGTAGTATTGCTCTGCCGACTCCTGCCCACCCTCTCAACCGCCCGTCCCCTCCACCTGCTGCTGCTCTGCCTCTTGTCCCCATGGCTGCTCCGCCTCGGGCTGCAGAGGAGTGGGGAAGTGTGAAGGCGGATAGGCGAGGGAGGGGAAATGAGGATCGTAGGGGATGAGGTTGATTGTGGCAACCTCCAAGTCCCCGAGAGCCTCCATGATCCCGTCCTCTTCGCCCATCGCCCTTTGTAGGATGGCGTCGAAGTCTTCCAGATTGACGGCGGGGCCTCTGTAGACCTGCCCCAGCATCTGTTGCAGCTCCTGCTCGGCCGGGGGAATCGGCTGGGGCTGTAGCTGATCCTCCAGCTGGTTCCCCTGCCCCACCGGCAGCACCTCCATCGGCGCCAGCTCCGCGTACAGAGGTTGCTCCTCCTCCTATCATCCCCACTCATAAGTGAAGAGGGTTTTGGAGGCAGGAGGCAACCTGTGGCACCGGTGTGGGTGGACGGATCAGCGGGGTGACTTCCGCTGTGGGTCGTTTCCGTCGGCCATCAGCGAAGTGGACCTCTATGTCGATGGAGGGCTGGTTGGGGTGAGTGGAGGAGAAGTTGTTGGGTGGGTGAGGGTAGACGGAGAGGGAGGCATGGTCGCTGGGCGGTTGCTGCGAGGAGGATGGGAGGGAGTCGGGGGGCTGTGTGTTGCCAGTGACAGAGACGTTCACCTGCTCCAACTCCCCAACCTCCTCTCCGCTCTGCTCCCTCGTCTGCGACCGCCTTCGCTTCGGCTGCTTCTCCACCCGACGCTTCTTCTACAAGTCTCCCTTTTCCTTCTGGCCACTTTTGAGGTGGCAGAGGAAGAGGAACCTTGGGTACTGGCGAATGTCGGCGGGGGAGGGTGGCGGCAAACTGAGCCGCCCATCTCTCTTTGTCGACCTCTTCATGCGGTTGCAGTCCCAGCTGTCGCCTCTTGGCGTTCTGGGTCCGCAGGTCGATGTTGAGCAGGTCGGCCTCGGAGGAGTTGGCCACGACTCGTGCCTTCTCCAAGGCCAGGCGTCGCATGGAGCGGCAGAGGTACTGGTTTTCTCGTTGCTCCGCCAGCGCCTGCTCGTCCTTGATCCGCATCCTCTCTTCACCCAACTGCTGGCCTCGATAATAGAGCCATATGTAGGACTCCATATTGGCGCAGCAGCCCTGCTTCATGCCGGGATGTTCGGAGGCGATCCAGACTCTCAGGCCCTGGCCGCGGAACACGCGGCACCAGCAGAGGGCCAGGGAGTAGTAGTAGCCGTTGGAGCCGCGGAAGTCGCGCTCGTATTTGGAGAACATGCGTTCGGCTATGGCTGGATCTGTGGAGGCACCCCTGAGCCAGGCCAAGGAAATCTCTGAGTCTCCCAGGTCCTGCAAGACTTTCGCCTCCAATAATTGGCAGGAAAAAACCAATTCCTTGGTCTCTCAGACCCTTTTTTAGGCTCAAACCGCTGGCAGGAGTGAAAATTTTATGTTTTCAAACCTGTCTAAAACCTGTGTGAGGTTAAAGAGCGGAAAATGTTGGCCCAAAAAACCAAAACCGCAGCTGAAAATAAGCTTTGGTTAACCTGCTAGAGGGCTACACAAGTCCTATTTTTTGCCTAGACAAACGTCAATAGGCAAGAAATAATCGAAATTTTATTTTTGATTTAAGGCTTCTAAGCTATTCTGCTAGCAAGAGCACCTCAAATTTAGCTGATTGCCAAGATTTGAGTGCGAAAGAAGCTCAATTGGCTGCAAAACCTAATGTCATAGGCGCACCAATCTAAGGGACCTACAAAAAAAGTGAAAATTTCATGTCCCAAAACTGAGCTAATTTCTAGCCTGGCTTGAAAAGGGGATTTTTCTAAGCCAAAATTCGAAGAGTTTGCAGCGGAAGCATCTCTGGATGGCTAGAAATGCTCTGACGAAAGTTCAATAAAATGACCTATATTAACGTCATGGGAGGAAATTTAATCGAAAAATTATTTTCGATTTGCTAACTAAAACCTATCCTATCTTCAAGAGGAGGTTTGAATTAGTGGATTGGCCAAGTTTGGGCTCAATCGGAGCAGTGGAAGCTGAGAACGGTAGGGTTGAAGGTGGGCTACGAAATCAATAGATCCGACGTACCCTTCAATTCCACCCATTTGGCCGATGTTTCATCAAAATTATATAAGTTCGGTCAATTGGCCTAATTGACGGGAGGGGAAACCCTGGCCAAATCTTTTCAGAACCCCGAACGGCCGGGGTTCCCCTTCTGAAAAGCCACCCTGGGGCCTAATGGAGTCACGGGCTACCGGGACCCAGGGTGGTGGCCTGGGCCAGGCTTTTCCAGGTCACCGTAGTCAGCGGCTTCCTGGCCTTCGCCTGCCAGGTGGACCGGAACTTGGCGGACTTCATAAGGTTTTTCTCCTCCGACCAGTCCTGGGCTTCCATCCTGCCCGAAGGGATCATCAGCGGGTCTGACCCAGAGCCTAGAGAAGGTTGGCTCTAGGATGAGCCTGCCTACACCTCAAACCCTAGGGCGCCCCCAAAAAAATAAGTACTATGGCTGAAACATCGGAAAAGTGAGTAGCCCAGAATCGCTTAAAAACTCAACTAAAACTCAACTTCAACCCAAAATGACCTAATGAATTCAAACGAATGATGATTTCTCAATCAGTTTAGCCTCCCAAAGGCTGCAAATTGGCAGTCTGGTGCAAAATTTCCCGCCAAATCTAGTGGTGTACTCAGATTGGCGCTTGGAGCTATGCGAAAGGGTGAAAAATTGACTGAAATTGCAGTTCAGTGTTTTTCTTCAACAAATTCCCTATTTTGCACTCTGGAATGAATTACACTGAGAATTCAACTAATTGAAATGTTTTATCCCGTAATTTTGGGATAGAATTTCATGCCGAATCTCATGGAAGGCTTAGTTTCTGTTTTTAGAGAAATCAAAATTTCGTCATTTCGATGTCTCAAAAAACCCTATTTATTGG